>VZRH01002021.1:157106-174255 GCA_013397555.1 Urocynchramus pylzowi
AGGCCGAGAGTGACTCCTGGTGGCACGGCCGGCCCGGGGAGGAGCAGGAGAGCTGCACTCACCAGCAGCTCATTGAAGGGTCCCCGCAAGAAGTAGCGCTGAAGTTTTGGCACATCACAAATGGACACCCTGCGCCCCTGCACCCACCAGTGAATAAAAATCCCACTTCTTAATTTTTCTCACCCTTTCATAGAATCATTGACTGGTTTGGGTTGGAAAGGACCTTTAAAGATCATGTAGTTTCACATCCCTGCCATGGCCAGGGATGCCTTCCACTATCCCAGGCTGCTCCAAGCCCCGTCCAACCTGGCATTGGACACTTCAAGGGATCCAGGGGCAGCCACAGCTGCTCTGGGCACCCTGTGCCAGGGCCTGCCCACCCTCCCAGGGAACAATCCCTTCCCAAAATCCCATCTAACCCTGCCTCCTGTCAGTTTGAAGCTGTTCCCCCTTGTCCTGTCAGTCCAGTCCCTTGTCCCAAGTCCCTCCTTGGTTCCCTTGAAGCCTGTTTTGGAAGGGGCCGTGGGTGCTCTGCAGTACTGGGAGGTACATCTGCCTGGCTTCACGTGGAATGGCCTCCAGCAGCACTGAGCTCCCAGTGACATTTTCCATCCAGCCAGGCTGCACCACGCTCAGCATACGGGCTCCTTCCGAGAGCGAGCGTAACGAGCGAACAAGGAAACTACATGACAGCTAAAAGGAAGATTTAGGACTCATTACAAAACAGAGCCCAAACATTAATCTTAAACATATGCGAGCAGACAACACAGATGCCATCAGGAATGAATCTGGGGCTGAATTTCATCCACCCGGCTGGATGGCCAGGCACGGTGCTGGTGATGGCATGCAGGGACACGGTAAGGGACAAGTAAGGGCATGAATGGCAAGAGAAGCTGTGGCTGTGAGCTCTGCAGTGCTCTGGGTGTCCTGCCCTGCTGCTGCACTGCCCAGGACAACAAAGCACTGTCGAGGAAGACTTGTCAGTTAGTATTTAATGCAGTGAGGAAGTAAGAGGGAAGCAAGCAGAAGTAGCAGGCAGATAGTTAACAAGGGAGCAGCTCCCACCAGCACAGTGAGGGCTGATCTCAACAAAAGTGGCTCCGTGCTCTGTACACATAAAATTAAGCAGGAGTGGCCAGTCTGAGTGGGTGATGAACAGGGAGAAGGGTTTGATGATGTGAAGGGGCTTTGCATCATGTTCCTCCATCCCACTCAGTATTTGCTTTTCTTATCACGTGTTGAGACTGGTAGCAATAAAACACTTGCTAACTCCTTTTCCAGAACTTCGGGAATCAAGTCTGAAAATGTTTTTTTATGGTTTCCCAGTGGAATATTTCAGCAATAAAGCTCAGAGCGTAATTGAATCCATTCCCGTGTTAGCCTTGGGCTCCAAGACTCAAGCAGAAAGTTGTTTTCTGTCTGCTTCTGCAGCTCGCTCCAAACCCAGCATTTTCTGCCTCTCATCCTCTGTGCTTCCCAACAGATGAGCTGGCTGTGGAGAATTCCCAGCACGTGTGAAAGCCTGTTGCTGAAGCACAAACCTGTTTTCCACGGACAGTATTTTCAGTAATGTTGTTCAAATAACTGGCTGTCCATAGGCCCTAGGTCCAGATAGTGCTTTTTCCCTTTGTCAGAAGTGGGGAAAAAAAAAAAAAAGAAATAACTTTCAAACTTTAAAAAACTGGCCAAGAGAGTTTAGTCTTCATGGCCAGAAAACTCATTCAGCTCATTTGTGAGCTGATTTAATTTGTGGTTTTGTCTCAGATGTCAGTGCCTTTGCTACCCACTGAGTAGGAGCCTTCCTGATGCGGGTGGAAACCGTGGATAGGAAAAAATCCAATGATCCCCACGGTCCTTCTGAAGGATTCTGGGGTCCAAGCCATCAAGACATGTCGATGTAGCAGTGCTAAGCCCTGTGGATAGACAGCATTTCCTTCACTTCCAGTACACAGGATCTGGCTGCAGTTACAGCCTTCTTTCCATGCAGCCTTTCCAACGCTTCGCTGCCTGCTCCAGTTTGTTGTTATTCGTGTCATGTGCACCAAGGTTACCAAAATTTCAGAAGTTTGTGCTTTTCACTAGGACTCTGTGCTGTTCTTCTGAGCACCTGAGCCATCCCAGTTATTTATGGGCCTATCCTTCTGCTGCTCCTGCCAGGCAAAGAACACAGGTAAGGGGCTTGCCCAGGGCCAGAGAATCTGAGTGTCCCAGCCACAGGCTGATGTCCCCGTCACCCAGCTGTGCTGGGTACCACATACCTACAGGGACATGTTGGCTACACCAAAGGTCTCCAGGAACACCAAATGGAGACCAGCTTCAGAGCTACCCTTCAGTTTCAGGGGAAATCCTCAAATTCACAAAATCCTTATAACAGCAAGCAGAAGTATTTTTAACAAATATTTCACTCCCAGGGAATGAGCACATCTCTGTGACGTGATCAATGTGCTCCGTGTCAGAAAGTACCTGAATCACAGATGCCCTAAACAGGTGAAGCATTGCTGTGCAGAGGGCTGAGATGAGAAGTGTAGTTCTAACTACAATTGGCATACGGTGGGATTTCCACCAAACTTAAAAATCCCTTTTTTTATGTCACAGGCCATTTGCTGCACACATGTAACAGCTTTGTGTTTGCTGCCTCCCTCCCTGCCTTGGCAGAGGGTGTGACACCTGATCTGGGTGCCCCAGACTGGGAGCAATGGAAACATTGATGGATAGAATAAACAGGTCATGAAATACATGTGGGAGCCTGAATGTGCTCATCACTCTGTCAGCCACATTTGGGTCTGAACTGGTTTAAGTTAAGCCCCGAGTTATTTGTCCACCATCCACCAAGCCCGAGGCAGCTGCAGACATGCCTCCAAGCATCGCCCTGCCTTGGATAAGGAGCAGTGCAGCACACGTGGAGTTGAGGAGCCCTGGGGTAGGGCAGCAGCCAGCAAGGCTAATTACTACTGAAAATTGGGGTGAAAGATCCTTCTGCTTGAATTTCAGTTCTCAGCCCTATCAACAGCTAAAATTTCTTTTTATAAGCACACTCTCCTCAGCTCTACTTGACACATGACACTGTCCATGCACACCTGGCTGCTGCAGTGACTGTGCTGAGATTTGTGTCTGTTCCCTCACTGGGCTCTATTAGCTCTGGTTCTCCAGCACGGGCTCACGCACTTGTGATTTCCCAGAATTTATGTGTTACCTGGCAGCAGCTGGTTTGCCTGACAGCACTCAGCTTAATTTCCAGTAACACAGAAATGGGCTCATTTCAAGCTATTCTGTTACCTAACAAATGGAAATTAAGCCGCAGGTTGGCTTTTCCCCTTATTTGTGTTAAACAAAGCACGCCAGCGTTCCTTTTCCTCCTTTGTCTGGAGGCTATAACACCTCATCCCCTTTCACTGAAAGCCCTTGGTAGCCATTAATTGCTCCTCAATTTAGCTGCTACCACAAGGGTTAGGTCATGCTCAACCTACTTGCAGCCAAAGCATGGGATAGGGCCGTGCACCACCCATTCAGCCCGAGCAGGTAACGCTGAGCAGGGCAGCCTCCCCCTCCTCTCATCCCAGAAAAGGCAGCAAGCAACAGGAATTCAAAGGCAGATCTCCACACGGCTTTGCAAAGCCCTGGCCCAATTATTGTCTTTGTGCTCTCCACGTATTTTACAGGAGATGATTCCATAGGTTAAAATGCTTGGAGGGCCTATAAAAGGCAGCAGTTATGGTTGCAGCAAGCCATGTTCTCCACCTCTCGGCATGCTAAGATCAGGGAAGCAATCCTAGTGCCAAAACATTGAAAATTTTGCTGTATGTTGCTAAATAACACGCTTAAAGATTTTGTCTGGTATGAAATAACACAAAATTTGGCAGTCTCATACCAGGCACCCTGGCTCCCAGCAGAACAGACACAGCAGAGTATATGCACAGGCAGATTTTCCTCACAATGGCTACAGTGCTGCCAGTGCATTCCTGGAATGTAGAAATACATGGAAGCCACTGTCAGCGATGAAGAGAAGCATGCTGTGCCTAATGCACCAGAAAAGCTATTCAAGAACTTGTCCTTACATAAAAATAACTCCAAAGAGGCTGTGTCAGCTCAGCTGTGGAGCTTTGCAGGTATCTGTTTGCTGTGCCCTGCACACCTGGCCTCACCCTGCACTCCTGGGAACAAACCCAGTGGTTTTAAGTGAGGGATTGAAGTTCATCCCCTCATTTGCCCATTCATTTGACTCTTTGGGCCCACAGATTTCACAGCCAGTGCAGAACAGAAATAATTCTGACACAAATTGTATGAGAGAACATTGTTTGCTCTCCAGAGAATCACACCTGAGATCTGTGTGGTGGGACATGCACTTCCTCACCCAGGTATAATGAGCTCTGCTGTAAGCACCAACTGCAGGTTTAAAACCCAAATATCTGAAAGCTCCTTTTTAACATTGGTTGCAAAAGTACAAAGTAAACAAACAAACAAACAAACAAACAATAAAACCCACAACCCTGAATCTCCTTTGTTATAAGTGTTAAATACCTCAAATCCTATGATACAATCAAGGAAGCTGGCTCTTCCCAGATTTCAGAAATGGTGTTGCAACAGTGGGTTTGAACTCAAGAAGGTGAGCCCATAATGCAAACAGCAATTCCAGCCTCAGTAATGCTTTGCAATGATGCTCTCAATAATGATTTGCAGGAATATTCTCCTGATGGGACAGAGAGCCTGTAATCACATGCTGCATCACTGCTGGCTCTGTCTGGAAAAGCAGCTGCCATAATTCTGTTGGTGTTTCTGATGTAACCCAACAGCTCTTAAAAGACAGTTGTAGCTCCCAGAAATTCTTCATGTTACACCACAAAATTATACTGAGTTTCAAGAACAGAATATTCATTTCATATCTCCTAAGCCTTCAAAATAGAAAAATCAACCTTTAGAAAAACAGCCTATGGACAGCACTGCAGGGCAGGCTGAGGAGGGTTTGGAGTAACTTGGTTTAGTGGAAGGTGTCCCTGCCCATGGTGGGGGGTTGGAATGAGATGGTTTTTGAAGTCCATTCCAGCCCAAATCATTCTGGGATTCTTTAACTATTCCTGCTCCTTAAGGACCATCAAATGATGGTCCATGCCTCTCTTGCAGATAACAAGATGGTCACCAAAAGGGAAGTCAAGAGTAAGGAAGTAAGGAAACATTCTCCTTCCCTCTGAATCTTCTGTGTTCATTCAGTTGTGTCATAACTTTCATGTCTGGTATTTCTCACTTTTTAATCCCTATAAAAATGGTTATAGGAGTATCTATTTCAAGAAAGTACTGTGATGCTGAAAGGGCAAAGGCTTTCTGTCTTGAGAACCCATTTACCTGACACTCTAGCAGAGTCCCATGTGTAGAAACTCTCCTAGAACAGACATCTCAAATCAATAATTATTTCATTAACATCGCTTGTTCACCTCTCTCAGATATTTCATCCTGACAGTTCAGTTCTGTGATAAGCCCCATAAAATTCCAGTGTAAAATGCTCCAAGCTCTTTCAGTAGCACAAACCCTGCAATGAATTCAATGGCCTCTCTCAGTAAATGCCTCAAAAGAGAATCCCTAATCACAGTTTTCTTGGCAATAGGAGGCATCAGGAGCTGGGTTTGAGCTGTACCAAGCACAGATGTTGGTGGAGGTGCTTTGTTTGGGCTCAGGCACTAAAACCCATCCTTAATCTGCCAGGAATAAAAGGTCAGTCCTGAGAGAATTTCATCCTTCAGCATGCTGTCAATGAACCAGGGAACACAAACCCTTTCTGTTCTGCCCACGTTCTATGCAAAACCATTCCAGGAAGGTTTGCCAGCTCTGCAGCATCATCCAGCCTAAACTCAGTCCTGCAGGAACAGCCTGTGGGCTCAGCCACCTCTGGGATCCATGGGAGATGCTCATTTTACTACCCACAAACCTCATATTTGACAGGGAAATCACTGACAGAGTTTTCAGATAGCAAAACAATAGGAGTGAAACGTGTTTCAAATGCTGCATTTATTCTCCTGCATTTAGTCTGGGGTTGCAGCTGGAACCAAGAGTCACACAGCTGGGTAGTCATGAAGATTCCAGCCTTCAGGAACCATCATGGAGCATCCCCCAACATCCAGCAAAGACTTGCTCCTCCTAAATCACTGCTTATTCCTCTGCCTCTTTTTCCAAGTTTTTTTCACTGAAATGCAGCAACATTTAGAGATCACACCAACATGAACTGCCCCAAATCAAGGACAGCCTTGGACAAGTCATTTCCAAATCCTCGTAGCCAAAAATACCCCACTGCCTAAGTCAGTATTTGAGCAGCTTCCTAGACTCCATTATCCAGAAAATGCCAGGTTTCCAACAGAGCAGATTTTAAATAGTAAGCCTTTGGTTACTGTTGCCTTAAAATAAAGCTCCTGAAACATGTTTTACAAGCATTTTTCTGCTCTCCAGTGACACCTGGAAGTGCTTGGGACTGAAGGAATATGCAAACTACAGATCAGATGCAGAAATCCTTATTTTCAGGCAATTTTAAGAAGCTTATTTTTTAGCTTTACAAGTTATATAAAAATACTACCCAGAGAACAAAAACTAATAACAATCAATTCCGTGAGGAGGAGAAAACAATCCTTGCCCTGACCCTTACATATCTTGTGGAGTAGGAATCTATGGTTAAATTCCAACTAATTGATTAAAAGAAAATTCATGACAGTCCTGATTTTATTTTCATCCCATGATTAAATACACATCATGCCTTCATTAGCAAAAATTACAGATGGGAATAAAACAGATGCCCAAAACACATCCTGCCAGAGTCCTTGAAAATTAAAATTTCCTTGTATTAACTCTACCTGATGCCAAAAATGTCACAGGCTTTTTACTGAGGCTGTTATCAGTAGTGTACTTTGAATCCTTTGTGCTACTATGCTAAAAAAAATCCTGTGTCTGGATTCCCAGTTACATTTCCTAGCATTCCAGCTGGCTGCTGGGCAGGGGCAGAACACAGGACTACAAGAGTTACCCAAATGGTAACAAGCCCTTGCTTTTGGCTCTCAGGTTAGAACCCAAGTCTGACCAAATATTCAAAGAATCATTCTGGGACTGAATTTTTTCAGCACTGCTAATAAACCATTCTCCCAATTGAATATACTTCATTCTGCAAAAAAGATGCAGCAGTAAGATTCCTACCTTGAAGACATCAGCAGATGGATCACAGAGGGAGGACTCACCACTGTGCAAAAGAATGCCTTGATTCCTGTCCTGGGAAAGGACTGGAAGTATTTATTGACCCTTAAAGATCTCCTGAGCCCTGGGAACGAGGAGAAGCGTGGAAAGTAGGAGAAGCAATTCCCTGATAAGCAAACATGACCTTGCCTGTGAAACAAAACCTGATTGCCTAAGAGGGCCTCCTTGATGTTTGAAAGAACAAGTTTATTGTCACCTGCAAATGTGTTTGTTGAGGCATGAAGAAATCTCATTTTCCTGCCTTTCAAGCAACAGCAATATTCTGGGATTACAAAACAGAAGAAATGAAGGCAACGAAATTGAGCAAAAGGATTGCACACAGAAGTTTAAAAATTACATATTTAAAAAAAAAAGGAACACAGAATGGATAGTTATGCTTTGAATTCTTTTGGATTTATGCAGTTAAAATCCATCCTGAGAAATTCAATGGAAAACTTCTTGTTATTGTGGCTCTAAAGACATTCCTATCCAGCAGGTTAATAATGAAGGAGGCACATGTCACACACCAGAGGCTGCAACATCACACCTTTCTTTATATGTATTCATGAGATGAGGGAAAGGAACTGACCAGGCATGAACACACTCAGGAAAGGGAGACTTAAAAACACTCCCTCTGTGGGAAAAGAGCTGAGCTACTTCAGAGGAGACACAATTATGCTAAGTCTGAGAACCTCGGAAGATCTGAATTTAAAGTACCAACTGGTCCTTTTTTGAAAGTGCTGTGGATTCTGTATTCATTTCCCTCCCTAACAGCTACCCTTGTGTTCATTAAAGATCCAGCACTTACATTGCAAAAGCTTGTTCCCTATTCCACTGCACAAGAGAAATGAGATTTTTGCTTTGTAGGATACCTTTACTTCTATAGGTCGCTGCTTACCAGCACAGGAATTAAATATCAGATAAGCTTTATGTTTCAAACACAAATACCATTCAGTTATATTGGTCTCTGCATTTAGCACATCTGATTTCCCTCTCTCTTACAAACTTGCAGCTTCCCTGAAACAAGTGAGGTTGTAGGCAAGGACACAATTTATGGGCAAATTATGCAAAGCTGAAATGTTTCTAGGGCAATGTTTTATAGTCCCTTAGAGCTCCATACATAGTATTTTACTGTGCACTCCAACAGCATTTATTTACACACGTGTCTGAGGTTTTCTGTCAGGTTTAAAGTTCAGACTTTTCTCATCTAATCTAATTTGTCCAAGATGGATGGCCTCACTTTTTTCCTTTGGAAAACCAATGCTGTTACACTGTTTCCAATTCTTCCTCCAAAGCAAAACTTGGGTGTTGGCAGCTCCTCCAGAATTTCAAATCCTGCCAGACAGAAATTGAAATGCTTTTATTAGAAGGAAGTTGTTTTATTCGCCTCTTGGATAACCCTTTGCAAACCATTCTTTATTCGTCTGGAAAACCTGCAAGTCAGTTAATCTGTGAGTTTATAGGACTGTATTGTTACACTGCACCACTGCTTTATACAGCTGAAACTCTTCCATGGATAATAAAAATCCTAGCTGGCTGACTTGCACAAATTAAGGGCAGAAAAGATGAGAACTTGCCAGTAATTTCAGTTCCCCAGAAGGGATGGCTGTTTCAGATCCACACTGAGTTTCAAGCCTCAGGCATGAGATTCAGGAGCTGACTGGCATGTAAAAAAACCTCCTAGATGGATCAAAAGTGATAGAAAAGGTCACAGACTTGCCAGTTCCCCTAAACACGGGTAACAATGTTACCCCGATTTCAGAGCAATCAAAGGGTGAACTGGGTCTAGTAATCAAGGACCCCAAAAAGTATCAGCCAGCCACACACACTTTCCCAGGGTAATTAGACCTAAATTCCCAGCCTCCAAAGCATCAGGGAACCCATCCTCCCTTGGCACTGGCAAACACAGGAGTAGTAACTCCAGAGGAAAACAGAGGGAAGACAGGCTGGAGCATTTACTAATCGCTTCACCTCCTCTAATCCTCATCTGGGAAAGTCAATATGCTAACACACACATTAAAATTCCTTCATCCCTTCCTTCAGCAACCCCACGTGGGCAGAGGGCTCTGTTCAGCTGCCTACCTTCTCTGAACTCGTTCAGCAGCTCCTCCTTGGTCCAGTTGCAAGAGGTGATGAGGAAGAAGCCCTCTGGTTTCAGCACCCTGCCCAGGGATCCCACGTACAGCTTCCGCTTCCCCACCGCGTCACCGGGGTCGAGGCTTATGGCATCGAAAGTCCCCTTGTCAATGCAAATGTCAAAGCCTGACAGCTCAGCTGAGGGAGCCAGGAAGTCTTCCACCTAAACCAGAAGTCTGCAGCTGTGAGAACAATCTTCTACTCCTGAATCTTTAATGCAAAGCAAGACTTTAGGATACAAAGCTTCAAGCCTGACGATGGGTGTGCTCAGGGAGGGGTAACTCACAGTGCCACGGGAGCTTCTTGCTTCTCTACACATTGTGGGATGATCTATTTGCTGTAATCTAAAGCTCAAACTAACACACTTGAAGCTCATTCTTGAAATCAGTATTTGTACTTTGATCCCTGCCATGTGCCAGGCACTGCACAAATGCAGGAGAACAGACAAAGCCTGCCACAAAGAGGTTTTACAGCTGACACTCAGGAGCAGAGACATCACACAGGTAGGGAGCAGGAGGGCAGAACAGCACAGCAGAGAGCTCAGAATGACAGGCAGCCACAGAACCCCAGCGTGGCTGAGGCTGGAAGGGGCCTTTGGAGGTCATCTGCTCCACCCCTGCTCCAGCAAGGCCTCTCAACCTTCCTGCTAATGGTTCAGCTAATGGTAGGCATTCTATGACTTAAGGATTTCATCCTTTGCCTCAAGTCTGAAATTCAGAATGCAGCAGCTAAAATACAGAACTTGCCACTTGGTAAACCACTACCCTGTTCCAAGCAGGGAAACTCTTGTTAGCCTTAATGACTATTGCAAACAAAAACCAAATAAAGACCAAAAATCTTCCCATAAACAGATTTATTTGGATAGAGCTCTCTCACAAATGAATCTCAAAAGACATCATTCATTTAGTACACTGAGTACATCTGAATATCAATTAGCTCATTTAATCTTGGGCTCAATTGCTTTCTATTTCCTCAATTACCTTTCTTTCAAGACTTACCTTTAATTTAATGTTAGACATCCCTTCTTTCTCTCTTATTTTTTCTGAAAGCTGTATTGCAGAAGGTGAATAATCAATCCCTGTGAGATTCACGTAGCCAGACTTTGCCTAGACAGGAGCAGAGAATCTTAATCAGTGTGCTAGCAATTGTTTTTATCCAGCCAGTACATCCCCTTCCTATAATCCATCTCTTCTCTCCTCCTCTTAATAACAGGAAAAAAACACAACTCACCTTTTACTCATTTTTATACCTGTTACCATTACAAGAGCTCAATAGCTGAATGAGCTGAAATAACTTTATTCTGCCCAAAAAAACCTCACCAAAAGGACTGATGACTGAAAGCTGGTTTATGTCAAGTGGAAAACTGAGCACAACTGGGAAAAGTAACACCCTGGAGAGGAACAGGCTCTCTTATCTGCACCAAAAGTAACTTAGAAACCAGGAATTTTCAGTGATGACATGTGACAGATGCTTCAAAATAAGCAAAAAAACCTCTCTGACATGTACCATTGGAGATTGATCAATTATTTAGTTTATAACCCAAATTTGAAGAGCCAAAAGATGCAATACATTGCACTAGGACAGAAATCCACTGCAAAATCATACATTTTTCTAATTATTCATGCTAATGTCTATTTGAATACAACTATTTGCATGCTGCCAGGTGTCTGTATCAGCAATTTTCAGGCAGGTTATGCACCCCATATAATAGCACACAGAGAGTTTGTTAATCTAAGTTTGTTGGAGATAAGGATAATTCAGTTTAGGGAACTCAGTGAGATCCCAGCAGCCCTTTGGCAAAGCAGGTGGGCTCCTGGCATCAGCTGGAGCTGGGCATGTGGGAGGGGAGCAGGGACACCGGTCCTTGCTCCGAGGTAGAGGCTGAAGGGAGCAGCTCGGGGTAGCAGGTATAAGCTCAGGGTATCCCATGTGTCTGGCAAGACCCAAACCTGATGGAAGAGCTCTGATCCTCTGGCCAGCTGCAGGCTGTCACAGCAGAGACAGGGAGGAGGCTGGGGTTTGGAAAAACACATGGAGCGCCGTTAAGCAACCAGCTGCCTGTCTGCTTGTTCCAGAGGCTGACACCCCAACTGCCAGGAAAACGATGAGGAGTTTCCACAACTGTCCTTCCTCCTTGCAGCAGCCCCTCAGGCCTGAGCTCGGTGCTAACCAGCTGTTCTGAACTGAGGGCTAATTGCAGCTGAGCACAAAGACACTGTTGTTTGCATGGGATGGAGAACATTTATTGCTCAGGCTCCTGCCCACGTTCCTCCCCGGAGCAAAGCAGGCTTCCTCAGATGCCTGTGCTGAAGGTTTGGGGGTGGAGGAGTAGTTCCCACAACAGCTCCTCTGTTTGCAAAGGAAAGGCTTGAGTCACTCCAGGGAGTTCCCATTCACTCCTCTACTCTCGGGGGCAGAGAAGGAAGGTTTAGAGATAAACAACATTAAATGCTGCAGAACCTGTAGGGCCTGACTGTGACAGGAAGGGATCCTTCACTTGTGCCAAACGTGACCACGCTGCAGCCTGCAGCTGGCCTGCTGCCCTGGAGGTGATTTCACAGCACTCTGCTGCTGCTGCTGCTGCTTGAAGCAGCAGACTGAAGAGCCCAAGGAGTCTGGAACATTATCAGCTCTGCCCCGTGTTTAGGGCTGACACCCCCACCTGGTGAACACTCTCCACTTCAGAGATTATTCAATCTTCAATACTGGTGGCTCCCACATTACTTATAAAAATAAGAGGAGGCCAGAGCTTTCTGTGGCAGCGAGGTTTCCTCAGAAGAGCTGGAATTTTTGGAAGACAAAAGAATTGTCATGAATCCAAGCTCCCAGATCCCTGAACTTCACAGGGGTAGGACCACAGCCTACTAAACATATAAAACCAGCAAGGGGGGCCACTTATGTGATACTTATGTAGCCTCAAGTAGCTCCCTTGCAGAGAGCTGCTACTAATGTCCTCTATGACTGAGTTTTTTCCAGTATTGCCATTTCTACCCCATGATGGAGTCCAACTCCAATGGCAGAACAGTCCTACGGTAGCTGCCAAAAGAATTCCAACTTGATTTCCAAGCCTTGCAGCTAACACACAAAAAAATTCCTTTTACATCAACTAAGCAGGAGAGATCCTGAATTACTCAGCAAAAATAAACAAGGTAATTTTTGAAGCCACTTTTCAAGAGGGAACTGGACTGACAATTTCCTATGAAAGAAACCACAGTACTGTGAGGTGCCTAATGTAAGGGAGGAGGGTGCTCTCCCAGGAGTTAATAGTTTTTAAAAGCTATCAGGCTGTCATTTTCCCATTATAGCATGAAAAATCAGTTCCCATTTGCAAGTGGAGTCAGTATAAAATGCAAGTCTTACAAATAAGATTTTTCTGTTGGGTACTTCAACCATGATAGAGCTATCACTGCTCTCAACAATCACCATTATCAGGCTAATTTCTCTTAGTGAGATGAGCAATTTCTGCTTTTGGTGACATAAATTCTCCTGTGCTGTGGTGTAGCAGCCAGTCTCCATAAAGGCTTTAAAGTCTTCTAAAATCAAAGCCTGTTAAAAAAAAATTACACTTCAAACCAGACTTTGCCTTTCAGTCTTTCCAATTCCTACAGGAACTAATGTAGCCAAAGGGGAATGCAAAACAGCAGAAGCTGTGACAATGTGACAGCCCCTTTCTTACCAACTCCCCTGCAGTATTACACAAAAAAAAAAAAAAAATCAATCAAAACCAGGAAAAAAATACTGGAACTCCTGAACATTTTGTGCACAACAAAAACATCAGAACACTTCAGAACACTCCTGATCAGATTTCCCACTCTGACACAAATGGACACTTTTTTAAAAGAAGTGTTAACACTTTTTAAGTTATTTACATAAAGGCCCTTGGGTTTGCCAATTTTTTCTATATCAACAATGAGTGTTATTATCAGAACTGAGTGCAGAGAAAGGGTCTGGTTTTGTACATGAGGGTACTTCGTGAATTCATCAACTTAATTTCCTTATCTGGGGGAGTTTAAACAAAAGTGGGAAGAAATGCAGTTTTAAATGTGGGGAAACAGGAAGGCAAAGTTAAAACAAGGGATGCTCAGGCTGATTGATTTACAGAAATACTTCAAATTTTGAATCCTGAAGTATTGACACTTTTGGTGCTTCACACAGGTTACAGCTCCCCATGAGCACCACTGCCACTTGAGAGAAATGTATTTAAACTGCTCTGATTCTGTATTAAAAAATACACAAACTTTGCAAAATACCAACCAATTCAACCAGTAAAACACCGTTCCCAGTCCCAATGTCAAGCACAGAGCTGTCAAGGGGGACCTTGTGCTTTTCCAACCACCTGATTATGCGCACCATGCTTTCTTCTCCAAACCTGGAAAACACAAGGGCTCGGGTAATTAAACAAGGAAAAAAATGTGCAAAAGGTACAGCAAGTTTATTTCATCACTCACTCTCCCCAGCTTTTGCAAAGCCCTTTTTACTGTTACTAAAGTTAAAGCTGCCATAGCTCATATTTCATGTTTGCTTTGTTCAGATGAAAATTAATCCTACAGCCTTAAAATTCACTGAAACACCAACTCTGGGAGGTGAGAACATCCTTATATTAAAAAAAGGAAGCAGCAAGGGCAACTTGTGTAGTTAAACCTGAGCTCAGGGATAAAAAGCACATTTGCCAGTAACGTACATCTCAATTACCAGCTAAATTTCTGTGTAATGACACTTGTCCAAGTGCAGCTGAGCAATCTCTACTGTGAAATTGGGCCAGAGAGGAACTGCTGGTTTCAATGGTAAAACTCCCCATCATTTTGTCAGCAACTCGCTGAATTGCTGTCTGTGGTTTTGCAATGTCTTTTATGGTAAAGAAACGACAGAAACACTCTGCAGAAGTTATTTTGTTTACCAGATTTCCCCGGTATCTCCAATGTCTTGAAAAGTTTGCAGCTCTCTTTCATACGCA
The DNA here is from genome assembly GCA_013397555.1 of Urocynchramus pylzowi. Classification (NCBI taxonomy): domain Eukaryota; kingdom Metazoa; phylum Chordata; class Aves; order Passeriformes; family Fringillidae; genus Urocynchramus; species Urocynchramus pylzowi. The sequence continues at coordinate 171,400 of VZRH01002021.1, forward strand.
GCATCCCAGCTGGAGTTGGGAGGGAAGAGAGGATATAATAATTAATACTAGGAAATATTTAGATTAAAGAGGGATGGGAAGAAAAATTGAAAGATAGATTTAGGTTAGATATTTGGAAGAAATTTACTGTGAGGGTGGTGAGGCATTGGTCCTTAGAAGAACATGAACATGTGGGAGAGAGTCCAGGGAATGCCTGGAGATGCTCCAAAGGCTGGAGCCAGGCTGGGAGAGCGGTGGGTGGATTCATCTGGAGAAAAGGCTTCGGGGAGACCTCAGAGCTCCTTCCAGGAGCTAAAGGGTCTCCAAGAGAGCTGGAGAGGGACTTGGGACAAGGCATGGAGGGACAGGACACAGGGAATGGTTTTCAGCTGAAAGTGGGTAGATTTATATAGGCTATTGGGAAGGAATTTTTCCCTGTGAGGGTGATGGGGCCCTGGCACAGGATGCCCAGAGCAGCTGTGGCTGCCCCTGGATCCCTGGAGTGTCCAAGACCAGGTTGGACAATGGGGCTTGGAACACCTGGGACAGTGGAAGGTGTTCCAGGGCAGGGGTGGCACTGGATGGGATTTAAGGTCCCTTCCAACCCAAACCATTCCATGATCCTGTGAAAGGCTGAGAACGCTCTATCCTCTGTGCAGCAGTGCCACTCTACAGAATCACAGATCCTCTAACCAAATAAACAGCACATAAACCAGAGACCGGTTTGTGCCGGGAGGGGACCTTAAAGACCTTTCACTTCCACTCCCCGCGCCGTGGGCAGGGCCACCTTCCCTGACCGAGTCCCGTCCCGCCCGTGCCCGCCCCCGCTGGGGCACACGCGGTGCCCGCCCCGTGCCCCGGCACTCACTGCTCCCTGGTGCCCAGCACCGAGGGGCTGAAGGGCTCGTCCCCGGCCAGCGCCATGCCCGGCACGCCCCGGAACCAGCGAGCGCTGCGGGCGGAGCGNCCGTGAGGGGGGCTCGGTGATCCGGCCGTGAGGGGGGCTCGGTGATCCGGCCGTGAGGGGGGCACGGTGATCCGGCCGTGAGGGGGGCTCGGTGATCCGGCCGTGAGGGGGGCTCGGTGATCCGGCCGTGAGGGGGGCACGGTGATCCGGCCGTGAGGGGGGCTCGGTGATCCGGCCGTGAGGGGGGCTCGGTGATCCGGCCGTGAGGGGGGCACGGTGATCCGGCCGTGAGGGGGGCTCGGTGATCCGGCCGTGAGGGGGGCTCGGTGATCCGGCCGTGAGGGGGGCACGGTGATCCGGCCGTGAGGGGGGCTCGGTGATCCGGCCGTGAGGGGGGCTCGGTGATCCGGCCGTGAGGGGGGCACGGTGATCCGGCCGTGAGGGGGGCTCGGTGATCCGGCCGTGAGGGGGGCTCGGTGATCCGGCCGTGAGGGGGGCACGGTGATCCGGCCGTGAGGGGGGCTCGGTGATCCGGCCGTGAGGGGGGCTCGGTGATCCGGCCGTGAGGGGGGCACGGTGATCCGGCCGTGAGGGGGGCTCGGTGATCCGGCCGTGAGGGGGGCTCGGTGATCCGGCCGTGAGGGGGGCACGGACCGCTCCGAAACGCGGCGTGGTTTCTAATGCTCTAAGACATTTAAAACCTGGATCCGGCCCGCTCCGGAGCCTGCCGTGGGTTGTAATGTTTCCTAATCCCTGCGATCTCCTAAAATCCCCTGGCAGTGTCCAAGGCCGGATAGGACGTGGAGAGACCGGTCTGTGCAAGGTGTCGCTGCCCCCTGCCCTGTCGCAGGGCTTGTAATTAAATGGCCCTGAAGGTCCCTTCCAATTCAAACCGCACCGTGATTCCATGGAAATCAGTGCAATATTTAAAAGAACTGTGTGATCTTTTCAATACTTATTCGTTGCAAATGTCACAGACGTTATTGCTGTTACAAGGTATATTGCAATGTGTTTTAATAAGAAAATGAGAGTGACAAACAACACTGCTGCACAGTTGCCTCCTGTACAGCTCCGTGTGGGTGAGCCGCGGCATTTCTTCCCAATATCCCATCCATCCCTGCCCTTTGGCTGTGGAAGGCATTGCCTGTGTCCTGTCCCTCCATGCCTTGTCCCCAGCCCCTCTCCAGCTCTCCTGGAGCCCCTTCAGCCACTGGAAGGGGCTCTGAGCTCTCCCTGGAGCCTCCTCCAGTGAGCACCCCCAGCCTGTCCCAGAGCAGAGGGGCTCCATCTCCCTCATCACCTTTGTGACTTCCTGTGGACAAGCTCCAGCACATCAGTGTTCCTCATAAAGAGACAGACATTGAGGGGCTGGAGCTGGGGAAGGGTCTGGAGCCCCAGGAGGGGCTGGGGGAGCTGGGCAGGGGCTCAGCCTGGAGCAAAGGAGGCTCAGGGGGGCCCTTGTGGCTCTCACAGCTCCTGCCAGGAGGGGACAGCCGGGGGGGTCGGGCTGTGCTCCAGGGAACAGGGACAGGAGCAGAGGGAACGGCCTCAGGCTGGGCCAGGGCAGGCTCAGGTTGGACGTCAGAAGGAATGTCTTCGTAGAAGAGGTTGTTAAAGGTTGGAAAGGGCGTGGAGTCTCCACCCCTAGACGTGTCCAAGGAGCCCCTGGACGTGTCACTCAGTGCTCTGGGCTGGCTGACAAGTTGGTGATCGCTCAGAGGTCGGGGGTCTGTTCCAAACTCAGTGGTCCAACGGCTCCCACATTTCCCACCCTTCCCATGCGGGTAACCCACTGCCCCCCCGGGACTACACTCCCCATGACGCCCCACGGCGCCGCCGGAAGCGGGCGTGCGTCCGGCGAGCGTGCGCCGTGCCGGCGGCGGCGGCGGTGTGTCCGTCATGGCGGCGTCCATCTCCGGCTATACCTTCAGCTCCGTGTGCTACTGCAGCGCCAACAGCAGCGCCGACCA
>VZRH01002021.1:174727-213274 GCA_013397555.1 Urocynchramus pylzowi
GGGGCGGGATGTGGGGTGTCCGAGCGGGATGTGGGGTGTCCGGGCGGCTCTCCGGAGGATGTGGGGTGTCCGGCACGTGGGGTGCCCCGGATGCTCCGCGGGGTACCCGGGATACGGGCTGCCCGGTTCGCTCCTTGCCGGGCAGNTGTCCGGGCTGTTCCCCGGGCCGTGGGGTGCCCGGGCGGGCTGTGGGGTGCCCGGGCGGGCTGTGGGGTGCCCGGGGTGCTCCCCGCGGGGTGGGGCTCCCGCAGGACACGGCTTGTGGGTGGCAGACGCTCCTGTAAAAGCTCCCAGAGCGCTTTTCCAGCAGCTGCGACCGACCACGGGCGCAGTGCGGGGCCAGGGTGTTCCCGACTCGCTCGGTTTTGTTGGCACGTTTTTAGCCTGAGCTTGCTCTTTTCCTCTGCACCTTGTGCCAAAACCTCCTGATTCCAGCTCAATCTTCTTCTTCATGTTGGGTAGGGATGGAGAATAAATTAATGTACCTTAAAATTGCCTCACTTTTCAATTGCCCTCTGGGTTTTGCAGTCCCTGGCGTTGGTCAGGGTCCAGCCCAGTCTCCACACTGGAATTTGTGTGAGTCCCTGCAGGTTTGAACTACTCTTCCCTTGGCTTTGCTGGAGCAGAGCAGCATCGTGCTCAGGCCTCCTTCTTTTCCCCCTGTATGTGGGGCTGGGGCAGAGCCCTCCCTTTTGTGATGTGTTTGGCTTGTGTGGGTTGTGTGCAGAATGTTCCTTCTGGACAGCCCATCCCTGTAGTGTTGGAAAAGGATGCTGGCAAAGCAAAAAAACCAGCTTTGGTAAAACCTCAGGGCACTTTCTACCCACTGCAGCTCAGATGAGTCTTTCAAACTTCATCTTTGTTTCAGTCTGAAGCTAAGCTACAGTAAATGATTGCATATAGTGGATTTTTTTCTCTATTTTTAATGTTTTTGTTTTAAAATTGCAGGAAGGATTTCTGCTGGGGGAGGTGAGACAAGAAGAGACTATCAGCATTAGTGATTCACAGATCAGCAACACTGAGTTTCTACAAGTGATAGGTAAGTGATGTAACTTGGAGCTGTTCTGGAACAGGCACTGCTCAGGTTTCATGTTTTCAGGAGGTTTCATTAAGAATTGTTTCTGGTGTGAGACCATCACAAGCTGTGTCAGACTTTCAGGATCACGTTTGCCACAGTGCCTGTGTGTTTGGGGTTGAGATGTGAAGAAAATAAACAGATCTTTGCAAGTTACAGGGGTCTCATGCACCTCCTTTTATGGAGGAAAGATTTTTTATTGAAGATATTTGTCTGCATTCTGTGATGGAAAAATTACTGTGGGGAATTTCCTGCTTGATGCAGTTGCCTAAATACAGCTCAAAATAAAATTAATTCATTGCTTGCTTTACTGCTACTGAAAGGGGCAGATTTTCAGTGGCAGGTTTGGATGGATGGCTGGGAGTTGGTGACATCATCAACTGTCCCAGCAGGACTGGACAAGGAATATTTATCAGACAATTTGTTGCCAAGTTCTGTACAGCTGGTGTGTTGTGAAAACTGAGCAAAGATCAAAGATCTTGCTGCTAAGTGTTGGTTGAAGGAGGTTTTCTGGGCATGAGTGAGAGGCTCATGCATGTTTGGTTTATAGGAAATAGGAAAGCCCTGAAGGAAACTGCCTTTTTGTTTCTGGATATAACCAGCTGTTACAATAGATTTAAACCCCCTGAAATACCTGGCTTTGTGACTGTGATCCCAGATAACAGAGCAGGGTGTGCATCAAGCTCAGTGAGAACACAAACAGCTCTGGCCTGTCTGTCAGATGTTGCTCTGACAGAAACAGGTGATCTGTGAACATATGCAGTGGTACCATGTCCCATCCCAAGAGGTTTCCCTCCTTGCAGTGCTGATGGTTTTGTGCTCTGGGCTCCAGAAGGTTCAGTAGTTTGCTGTCCTGGTTATTCCTAAGAGAACAGGGTGGGAAATTGACTGGGAAGTGTCAGGTATGAGCTGAATTACAGAAGATAAAGGCATAGCATTTGTTGTGTTTGCATATAATCACTGTCAGGGTGTTGCTGATGGCTCTCTGTGCTCAGACAGAGCTGACAGAGCCAGACATTTTTAGGTTTGTAGATCAGACCTTGCCCTTCAGTGGTCACTGGTCTTGGTTGCTGTTGGCAGTGGTGTCACCACCTGCAGCCTCGGCCTGGTTCCTAAACCAAGTGTTGGTGGTGTTCAGAATTGCTCCCTTTTAGAATCACCCTTTGTCACATTATTGGTTACAGTGACTTTGTGACCATGGAAATCACCCACTCCTGAAGACCTGCTGGATATTTGTTTTTAATTTGCCATTTTTACTTCAATATTTATTCATCAGAATTAACTCTTGGACTGCCAGTTCAGCTCACGAGATTGACAGTTTTGTGGCACTGTTGTCACAGATGGCTTTTAACTTTTGTGTCTCCTTAGTGATGGTGTTTAAATATATAGGTGTGTGTACTAGATACATATATGTGTATATAAAAGTCAATGTATAAGCCTTAAATTTAAAATGCTTGCTGCTTCATGGTGTCTGAGCAGGAGGCTTCTTGTTTCCTGTTTCTCAAACACAAGGTCTGTGTAGCAACATCATCAGCCAAGACCCAAGAATGTTGCTGCAGTCAGTTGGTCTAAGCTGGAATAATTGTACTTACAGGCTTTGTTAGCAGATTGTTTCCACAGATGCCTGCACGATGGTGTGAAAATATTAGAGCTGATGCAATTTTATATCAAATAAAGGAGTCAGTAACTCTTAACAGCAGCATCCTGAGGAGTTCTTGCCAGTGAGAATGTGCAGTTTGTCAGGCAGTGTGCCTGGAATGGGTGCTCAGGGCCTTGTTTTGATAGACACCAAATGTGCAGAGATGTGGATGGTGCTGGCTGCTGTTCTTGGGAGCTGTGATCCATCCTGAGCCTCTGCTGGGATGGCAGAGCAGCAGTGGTGAATCACTGCAGGGAGGCAGAGCCTGAACAAAGCTCCTGCTGAACTCCAGTGGGGCTCTGCTGCTGGAGCTGGAAATAAATCCCAGGGTGCTTTGGGTTGGAAGGGACCTTAAACCCCTTCTTGTTCCACCTCCTGCCATGGCCAGGGACACCTTCCACTAGAGCAGGTTGCTCCAAGCCCCTAAAAATAAGTCTTGCTTGGTGTTGGAGAGGCAATGTAAGATTGGATTTTTACTCTTTTCTCACTCTCCTCTGAGATTGCTGACATGTTACAACCTTTGCTGATTAAATAAGAATCTTAGCATTTATCACAACCTTTTCAATGAAAAAACATTGCCCTGACTTTTTAATATTTCATATAACAGAATTATAAAGTGCAGCTGAATGTTTTGAATTTGCTTTTAACCCCTTTTGTCATTAGAGATTCTGTTTGCCTTGCCTCTTTAAACACTACAATGTGTAGTATTTCAGTGATTCCCTTTCCCATCCCTTTTTTATTCCTTGCTGCTGTAATAAACAATGTATGTGGATGCAAGTAAGCTTTTATGGAAAGGTGTAGAAAAAAAGAAAACAGAAATCAGAAATGCCTTTGTGAGGAGTTTGTAACTATCAAATAGTATCAAAAGTGTGTGTTTGAGGCTCAGATAAATCTCTGTATCTGAGCAAGTGTATGCCTTGCTTATTGAAATATTTTTCTATGTAAAAGGTCAAATTATGAAGTGAGGGCAGTTTTCTGTGTATGGTGCTGTGTCATCAAGTGCTGAGACAGTCAGGGCAGTGTGTGGTCTGACACAAATGTTTCTTGCTCAGAAGCTCTGGTGTGGAAAGTTCATGCAAGATATGCCTCTGTAATTTCTCTTTGCCTGGAGCAGTTGGACATTTGTCACTTTTTTTTGTTTGTTTGTTGTTGCAGAAATCCATAACCATGAGCCTTGTTCAAAACTCTTTAGGTAAGCTTCTTTTGTTGTCTTGCTGTGGTGGCTGCAGAATATAAAAATAGGGAGCTCCCTGCAATGTATTAGCATTTCAAATGTCCCTAGCAGTGTTTGCTCGTCTGGTGGTTTTACAGAAACACACAGAAGTGGCACCAATCCTGCCAATCAAAGTAGGAGTTTACAGTTTTATGTAGCTGGGAAGGGGTTTGTTTCTCTATCTCTTTGGATTTCTGTGTAGCTGGTGGAGGTAGGGCAGCAGTCAGGTCAGCTCGTATCACTCTGATGATGAGGATGAATGTCAAAATCAGTTTAAATTGTTGTAGTCTAGGCTGGCTCTGCCTGGGCCTGGTGGGTCACAGCATCCCCTGTGTCCCTGAGCTTGGTTACCTGCTGGGTTAGCAGTTGGTTTGTGCTTAGTGGTACCAACCTGCACCCCCTAATTATTATAAAATCTTAAGCTTTCTAGTTATTTTTGCCTTCTGATCTTCTGAACTCCGGAATTTAAATTAAATATGGGGCTAATATATTCTATTTAACAGCTTCCATCTATTTACATGTAGATTTCCTCTTTAGTCTTCACTTGTTACACAGTGCTGGCTTCTAAAGCACTGTCTAGAATTCCTTTTGAGAAGGAATTCCCAATTAATCTCCTCTCATCTTGAGAGATTTCCAGCCAATTAAGATGACACAGTAGCTTAGACATTATGATTGACACTGGTTGCATTAAAGAGAAAAGCTGCAGTCAGTCACTTGCTGGCTGATAATTACAGAGAGGGTACTCTTAACTCAGTGATTTAAATGCTGCAGACTCCACACATGGAGATGAAGCACAGACAGAGAAAGAGATGGATATCCACCAGGATTATAAATAAATACTGCAAACATTAATTGAAAAAATTGTGCATATATAACATAGTGTCACAAATTTGTCATTAGTTGTAGTCTGAGTTTTCTCAGCCACTTACACCTTGAAGTAAATGGTATTTCCACCCTTATTTACCAGCCAAGCACTGAGCTCAGATTTTGGTATTTTTTTACCCCAACCCCCAAGTTGAAGTCACAGACCTCTAAACCAGAGTGTTTTCCTGCACTGCTTTAGGTGTTAATGTCAGCTCTTGAAAGAAACCAAGGAGGAATGTATTTTCAAATGTTTTTCCTTTTATCATGCACTCTGGTCTACCTTAATACCTAAACCTGTCTGCATAGTAGATTTATAAATGCCTAAATCTGTCATGTCCACAAAATAACAGCATGGCAGGGTTTGGGTTCAGCTGTGGAAGCAGAACCATTTGGAAAGACCATGATACTTTGAATTATTGCTGACTCTTTTGGCTCCAAGGATCCTGCCATGTGAGTGCAATGGCAGGATTGGAGCTCAAGACATTGATTTGGAGTTGCATTTGAAATGGCCCTGCTTTCATTTCTTCTGGGCTGGGAGGCTTCTGATTATCAAAGCAGGGTTTTACAGAATGCTGGTCAAAGTAAAATTGCACAGTGCATTTCTGTTGGTAAAAGTAAGGCTCTGGAAGTTGCTTTGTATTGTCTATCTAGAATGCCATCTACTTGTAGAACACTCAAAGTATCAATTATTTACTTTATGTATAATATGTGTGTATAAACTGTGTACCTACCTTTCTCTCTTCCTTTTTGTTCAAGCTTTTATGACTATGCAGGAAAAGTTAATGAGGAGAGTTTGGACAGGATTCTCAAAGACAGAAGAAAAGTAAGTTTTCTATCTTTTCCTCCTCTTATAGGCATTAGAAAGAGTGGGTTTGGAAAACAAATGAAAAGAAAAACAGGTAGTTAACTAGAATAAATACTTTCCTTCACAAATCTGATGGTTTGTTTTGATCCAGGGCTTATCCTGTACAGAAGTTGTTGGATTTGTGGTGCTTAGGTTAAACTGGGAGCAATGTCTAATTTCCCTGAAGAAATGCAAAAGATTTAAGTGTAGGTCTCCCAAAGTGTGGGGCTCTATTGACCATCTCAAACTCAGATCTCGAGGAGTTCAGTTTGTTCCATTGTCCTAAAGCTTTTGGGGATGGTGCTACCACAATATCAGCCCCTTTATTCTCAGCAGGTAAATCTGTATCTCTCAGGTAACACTGGGGGTTTTTCCTGATGTCCTTTGATTACAGAACGTTATTGGATGGTACAGATTCAGGAGAAACACTCAGCAGCAGATGTCATACAGAGAGCACATCATTCATAAACAGCTGACACACATCCTTGGAGTGCCTGACCTCGTCTTCCTTCTCTTCAGCTTCATTTCCACTGCAAATAACTCAACACATGCTTTAGAATATGTGCTTTTTAGACCAAACAGAAGGTAAGCAAACTCTGCCAATGATCCAGTCCTCAGTCTTTGTTCTGCTTTTTACTGCTACTCTTTAAACTATTTAGGAGCTTGTACAATTGCACTTAAAGCTTTGTGTTTGTCCAGTGATGTCTTGGGGTGCTTATTAATGATGACAGGCTTGGTTTTATTTTGGGGCTTTTTTTGTGCAAATAATTTATAAATTAAAATTAGGGTGAACAAAAATTCTTTTCAATCTCTAAATCATCAGACAAAAAAACCCTTAATTTAATTTTTTTTTATTTTAAGAGACATTCAAATCCACTAAAAGAAACTACCATGTTTCTTCTAGTGGATCTGAATATATCTCTGGTAGTTTGCACATTATAAAGGTTCTTGGAGGTGTAGAGGTAGCTCTATATTAAGGGGTTTTGATCCTGCATTTATTTTGCACACAACTTGCAATATTCAGCTACTTTTATAACAAACCTAAATGCAAAGCTTTAAAATTAGATGAGTTCTGATCATCAGAGGGATGGGATAACATCAAGGCTTTTGTAGAGAATCTTTTTCAAATGAATTAAAAAATCTTTCTGAACCTTCTCTGCAGGTATAATCAAAGGGTGTCACTTACTATTCCTAATCTAGGCACCACTAGTCAGCAGGAATACAAAGCTTCTTCAGTGCCAAATACTTCTCAGAATTATGCCAAAGTTATTAAGGAACACGGGTAAGGACTTTTCCTTTTTAAATGAAGTAGTCATCAAGCTCTGCTCTCTGTACCTCACTGAGAATACCACAAATGTGCATGTTGAGCAGCAAAAAAAATCAATTCTGGAGGAGAGTGGTCAGTTCCCAGTGTGCTTTTTCCTGGTTAGAATTGGATGGTTTAGAAGAGCCAAGGGAACTCGGTGCACTTTTCAGAAAAGCAGAGTTGGTGTGGCCAGTCCATGCTGGGACCCTTCTGGCTGGAAGCTTCTGACTTGATTTCCACCCACCTCCCCAAGGAATTCTGTGTGCACTTGAACTCTGCCTCAGAAGCATTGAATTCTTGATGTTTTTCTTAAATATTTTCAATTAAGTGCCATAAATTCAAAGTAGCTTTTCTGGCTGTTAACAGTGAAATTGTTAAAAGATTTTGGCAGAAGTTTAATCTCATTCAAATGAGACTTTATTGTTCCAGAAAGAATTTTGGTATTGAATATGCTGCTGTCCAAATTTTTCTTTATGACAGTATGGTACATTTTTAGCAATATACTATTGCTAAAATAACATATTTAGCAATAAGATACATTTTAAAAATACAGTGATAGACTGCTTAACAGGAATTAAAAGACAGCATGAGCTAGAAACCTGTATTGTCTTTTCTCACTAATGATTTCTGCTTTGTTTTTAGTACTGATTTTTTTGACAAAGATGGAGTGATGAGGGACATCAGGGCTATCTATCAGGTTTATAATGCACTTCAGGAAAAAGTACAGGTAACATCCTTTACTGCATATTGGTCTGTATATGTGTATATATGTATGGCCTCTTTACTTCATCCTTTGGTTAAAGCAGCAGTGGAGGAGATGGAGATTTTTAGAGCCCATAAGCAATTACCATGAACTGTAGGAAAATAAGACCGACTTTAAAATTAAATGTTTCAGTTTCTGTTTAATGTGAGCATTTGCAGTGGCTTCTGTGAAAGTGGTTGGTACAAATAGCACCAATTTTTTCTCTTTTGCAAGTAAAGGATTTAATACTTAGTGATTTATGGGAGGTGTTAGTCATTTTTAAGGGTTTGCAGTGAAGAGAAGCCCTGCTGAAGGCTGTAGGGATTTGCAGAGGTTTAAAAATGACTCCTGGCTCTGGGTGTGGAGCATGAGCAGAGCACCATCTGTTAGTTAAAACTTGTGAACATTTTGTGTGGAGCATGAGTGAATCCTGCTCCAAATGTGCCAAAGCATCTGAAAATGCCTGGAGTGTCAGCTCTGCTCATTGTGAGCTTGTCAGTTCACAGCTTGTCCTGTGTGAGAGCAGGGAGCTGTGCTGCCCGGGGAGCTCACACATCTGCTAATTGTGCTGCAGTCACAGCTTGTTCCCAGGCTTCCCCTTTACATCTGCCCTGGGGGGATTCCTGTCTGCTGCAGCTCAGCCCTGCTGGTGGCCCCTGAGCAGGGAACAAGGAGCAATCCCTCCAGCCATCCCCTGCACCTGCCTGCACGGGGGAGCTGCTCTTGCTCGCTGGGAAGTTGCACCTTCCAGCCTCCTTTGGAAGGCAGACACTTCCAGGCAGCTTCTGGGATTAGGAAGATTTCTCTTCAGAGCTGTATCCATTAGCTAATGGCATTGTTTGTAATGCTGTTCTTGCCAGGAGCACGCTCTCCTCTGTTGTTTCAATTACTGTCTGGAAAAGTGGAAGTGGGCTTCTTTCGCCTGGAGAAAAAGAGGCTGAGGGGAGACATTGTTGCTCTCTTCTCCCAGGTAACAAGCAACAGGAGGAAAGGAAACCACTTCAAGTTGCACCAGGGAGGTTTAGGTTGGAGATTAGGAAGAATTCTTTCCCTGAGAGGGCTGTCAGGCCCTGGAGCAGGCTGGTCAGGACAGTGGTGGAATCAGCATCCCTGGAAGTGTTCATGGCCAGTATTTAATTTCATAGAATCACAGAGTGCTTTGGGTGAGAAGGGCCCTTAAAGCTGAACTCATTCCACTCCTGCCATGGCAGGGACACCTTCCACTGTCCCAGGCTGCTCCAAGCCTCATCCATCCTGAACACTTCCAGGGATGCTGGACACTAACCAGCCTTGGATCTTAGCACAGATCTTCTGTCATGATGCATTATTTGGAAATGCTTTTCCTATAATGCAGCAACAGCCAGTAAAGAAAACAATCTTGAGGTTGAGTATTTCTGCTACAGTTAAATCCTGCTTTTAGTTTAGTGCTTCAATGGCTTCTTGTCTGGGTAGTAGCTTTATTAATTAATAATTTATTAATGTCCTGAAACTGTTTCCTACATTTTTGCCCAATCTTAGCATATCTTACATTTTTCTCCCAGGCAGTATGTATAGATGTAGAAAAAAGCGAACGTGTTGTTGAATCTTTTCAAGCTGATGTAAACAAGTTAAAAAGGCAAATCGCACAAAAGAAGAATGAAAAAGAACAAGAAATAAGTAAGTTGCCTTTTAATTACTTTTATTTTTTCCAGAAGCAGATGCTGTGAAGAGAAAAGGTTTTGTGGAGTTAAAATAATTGTTGTATTGCTGATAACTCATGGGAAGAAACATCCCATTGGGAAGGGCAATGTGATGGATTTATGTTGAAAGACACCTGAGCTGTGGAAGTGTGTGTTGCAGGTATTTCTGCTGGAGTCATCCAGTGTTAGCAAGCTTAAAATATAGGAGAGACAACACTGTAAAGAAAGAATGAGCAAGTCAATTCTGGAAATAACACAGGAAAAGATCAGTTGTAGGAAAAGAAAAGTGGAAAGAAAAGCTAAATACTGGAGAGATTATTTTTGAAGTAAAGAAACAGGGTTCTGTGCTCACAGGCCAGGAGCTATCCATGGTTTTATAAAGTCTTTATTCCCACTCCCATTTGCTGACTTAGTGCTAAAGATGTTTAGCACTGAAATTCCACTTCTCAGTGTTGAAGTAAATCTTTGTAGGTGTTTTTCATCTTATTTTGCTGCTCCATAATTTCCTGAGTCAGTGAGCATTGCTGTGTGAGCACATTGGCTGATTGCCACACTGTCCCTCCTTCCTAAAAATGGAGTGTGGCCTCAGGAGACTTTGGTTAGCAGTAGATAAGTTTTGTGAAGCACTTGGGTCCTTCCAAAGAGGCATTGCTGATCTAATTGCATTTGTGAGTGCAAGGGAAAACTGAAGGTAGAGAGTAGGAGCAGAGAATAGGCAAATGGGAAGTAAGATGAAAACCTAAATAATTCATAAGCAAATTACACATTTCAGCAAACACTGCCTCCTTTTACCCATGTTTTGAAATGATAAGCAAATAATGAAATTTTGTAATTTTAGCTAGGAGGTGTTTTTTATTATTTCTGTATCCTCTTCCTAAAGCAGTGGTTGGCAAAAAGGTGGTTTAGATGGGTGAGCACCCCAAACTCTGCAATGGGCCTGCTGCTGCTGTGACTGGTATTTTAATTTTCTCCAGGCAGCAAGGTACTGTTATCACATGAGCATTTTAGTGCACAGTTTGATTTGTCAGCCCAAGTTCTTCTTTCTCTGAACCTCAAAGATAAGGTAACAGAGCCAGGATTAGCCCAAGACCATTTGAAAGGTGGAAGTAAATGAGTCACTGCTGTTTCCTGCTTGGCTGTAAATGAAGTAGGCAGGGAACTGCTACTATGGGGAAGCAGAGGTGGGTATTTAGTGTGACTGGAGCTGATCCCAACACAGATGGGAAAAGCTGGAGGAGGAGGAGGAAGAGCAGTCAGTGCTCAACTCTGGGTACTACCAGGGAGATGCAAATGCTGGACTGAGAATTCATGCCAGAGCAGGGAATCATGTGAGAGGGCTGAAACAAGAAAACATGCAGCTTGGAGCTCTGCAGTATTTTTAGATGTGAGTAGTTAATTTCTGAATCTGGCCTTCTGTTCCCTCACTTGCTCAAAGCTGGGAGAATTTCCTTGGTTTTAGTGAGGAAAAGGGAGAGTTTGATTCCAGTTCCTGCGGGAGTGTTGTGTGAGAGCTTGGTGTTCCTACAAACCTTGGGTTAACAGGTTATGACTTAAACACTCCATTATAAAAGGCAGTTGAGACTTTAGTTGCCAGAGACTGAAATAGCTCTGTACATGTAGCAGGATGTTCCAGGCTTTGGTGGGTGCTGTGCACTTCCCAGATGCCAGGAAATCTCCCACTGCAGTTCTCCTGTTGTGGCCCAGAAATGGAGTGCTGTCCTGTAGCCACTTGAGGGAATGTGCTCCTTTTCTTCCCAAGAGACATCTCAGTGACTTGGTTAAAAGAGCTCTCACCCTCCATGTGGGGTTTGTCCAGTAAACAGAGCTGACCCCGTTGTGTCCCTCACCTTACACATTCCAGTGTCAATTCTGGCAGGTTTGTTGGTTAATAACCCCTTAGGAACCAGTCAAAAACTTCAGTCTCTCCCAGTGCTTAACAAAACTTCCTGCCAGGAAGTCTTTCCTTGTGTCTAGTGTGCACTACTCAAATTTACCTTTCTGCAGCAGCCTCTTAGGCACATTTAAGAATAAAATGCTTTCTTCAGCCTTCCATACTAATCCCAGTTATTCCAGCCTTTCCTCTTAGGTCATGATTATTAGGTCTCTGAGTCCTTGTGTTTTGTAGCATTTCTCCAGTTTTCCCTATTTTTTAAACTGTGGTGTTCATAGTTACATATATTCTGGTTGTATTTTTAACAACTACAGTGAAATAATATGTACCTGTATCTCCACAGCTGAGCACACCTCATGCATATTGATTTACAGTTTACACAAATCAAGTTTCTTTTCTGCAGAAGGATGCAAGTGTTCCTCATTTTGCAGCTTTTGCAGTTCATTGGTCCTGTGCACGTCTTCCTCAAATTATTTTCCAAATCAGCTCATTTGAGATGATTTTCACATTCCTGTTCTGATACCCTGCTACACTCCCTGCTATAATTCCATCATTTAGATGTTTAGTGTGAGTGCAGTTATTAAAATAATAATTTGAAGGAAGAAGACATGGTGATTTCTTTGCAGGTGTTATGAGATTGTCCCCTAGCACAAGGGACATTGAAAGAGGAAGTACAAAGTGATACTTTTAAGATACAATATCAAATATCAATTACGGATAAAAGGGAGTTGAGTTTTACAGAATAAGACCCAAGTAGAGAGGAACAGGCAGGTTGAACCCTAACACAGGTGCTTTTTGGTGTGAGAAGGAGCTGAAAAATACAGAGAAAAGATGAGGTGGAAACAGCAACAGGCTGTGGAAACATCCTGTAGCTGTGTTTTTTGGGAGCTTAAACTGGAGGAAATGATCTGTACAGGATGACTGTGCACATGAAAGTGTAGCATGTTTGCACTTGGATAGTTTATTTGCTTTCTGACTCATTTTGGGTTTGAAATGGGATCACTGGGATAATTGAGCTGTGCTGATGCTGATGAGGTTCAGGCTGCACTGCTAAATTTAGGGGAGTTTGTGTCGCTCAAAGAGGAGGTTGCAGTGTTAAGCAAGATTTGATGTGACAGTCAGGGGTAGTGTATTGATGACTCTGTAAGCCTAAAATCAGAGGTATGAAAGATGAGTAGAGCAGACTGAGAGGACAGGATCCAGTGCTGGAGTTGGGAAGCAGTGCCAGGGATGAGCGTTTGATAACAAGCAGAAAGGAAGAAGAGAGGGCAGGCGAGGTGGTCACAGCTCAGGTATGTGGAGCCCGTTGCCAGGAAAGCATTAAGTACCCCCTGTTCTTTGCTTTGTAGGAATGCAGCAGGCAATTTTAAGCAGGCAAATGCCAACAGATAACGTGGAACCCATGTTTGTTCCCCGAATGTCCTACACTGGGTTTGCCGTGGAAGGCTGCACGCTTGAAGATTCCGACGTCTCCGATCCTCCCCCGCCGTACTCGGATTTCAGCACGAGCACTCAAGACAGTTGTGGCAGCCCCGGGCTCCTGGAGAGCAGCAGCATCTTCATGCCTCGGCCCCAGGCAGTCGGTTCTTCCAGTTATGTTTCCACAACTGCAGGATTGAAATATTCTGGCAATGGAGCATCCATGCCATCTTCCCAAAGAGCGCTCGCTGACAATGGTGACGAGTCAGAAGACAGTGATTATGAGAATTTGCTCGAACCCACAGAGTCCTCTGACAGTGAATACTCACAGACAAGGGAGTCACGACCTTCGGCACATCCCGATGGTGATTCCAGGAACACTCAAACTTCTCAGATTTGATAGGGGGGAAAACAGAAAAAATCCACGTGACACTGTTTTTTCATAATTGTTACCGAGAGATTTTGGGGATTTAACCCGGAGGAAATGAACTACACAGGATTACTGTGCACACGAAATGTAGAAGACTTGCACTAGATGGTTTATTCACCTTGTGATACATTTTGCAAGTTTTATAATGGAATCATTAGGATAATCAAGTTGTACTAATACTGATGAGGTTCATGGATGTACTGGTAAATTTAGGCAAAATGAAATTTATAGAGATCTTGTAGCTTTTGTTGCCATATTTTCTTTAAGACAATAAATTGGGACGTAGTAACTAAGCACAGTTAGTCTACAGATAATGTTCTCAAATCAAAACTTACCTCTTGCACTATCATGCCTTGAATTTTAATTTTTGAAAGGGAATAATAAATATATCAGCCGCCTTCCGAATAGCTTTCTACGGTAAGCCAAATTGGCCTTGCAAGCAAAGAAATTTTGATAATTCTGAGAAGCCTGGTTGGAAAAGACGTGGTCAGCCTCCTTCTGTGGGCATGCCCTCATCAGAGGAGGAGTTTGGTTCGACCTTTTTTACAAACAGAATGTGTCTCACTTCAAGTGATGGTTGCCTTTTTATCTGTAAAGGATGTTGGGGGGGTGGGATGCCTGGTAAATCATCCAGATGAATGTCATAAATAGAATTATTCTGGTTTCGCTGGGTTTACAATGACTTTACGCCACACTAGCCTCATTTATTGTCTCATGTGTTCTTTTAGCATAAATATGAAGTGCACATACAGGAGTAAATGACCGACAGAAGTAGTAAATTCCATCATGATTGGACTTTGGAGTCTGCAAATTGCAAACATCAGAGACTGCTACTTGCATTTTATTTGCATCTCAGTATTGGATTTACGCTTCTAGATGAGTTATTTTATGTGATAAATAGGGGATAGGGTAGGAGAAGATTGTTTGGAGAGTCCCCTGGGTTTATTACCTCTTTTCCTCTGGGTGAAACATGTAAATGATTATTTTAATTTGAATTACAGCTCTTGTCAGAAAACTGCCGTTTGGGATAAATGAAGTGTGGTATATTTAGAGAATTTCATGTTTGGATGCACTTACTTTTATTTAAATACTGCTTGTATGCTAACGTTGCCCAAAATATGTGAAATTGTGCCACTAAGAAGTTTGTATTATTGGACTTTATCCCTGATGTGTAAATGAGAAAATACACATTTTAAGTTGAGGTTATCTGCAGCATTTATCACTTTGTGGTATCGATAGCCACTTCTTCGGTTTACACCCAGAACAGCAAAGCAGTTGCTTAAAAATTTTAAGTATCTCAAATTTACCCACTGAAATTTTAGTCTTCTGGATCATATCCATAGGCAAAAGTCTGTTCATTACCCTCTCTTTACCTGTACTAAATTAAGCAAAATAACTTTGGGAAAGAAATGAGATGTTAAAATTGCCGCTCTTCTACCGAGTGGTTCCGTCTTCAAACATCAAGTGCTCTGGTTTTAACTATTTGACATTGTTCTCATCAGCCTTAACTGGATGGATTTTTGTCTTGGAGTGTTGCAATCCCTGGAACAGAGACCTTGCTGTGGAGTCACCACCTGTGAGCACCTGTGGCTCAGGTGTGGACGTGTCAATGCTGGAATCAGAACTGACAGGTTGGCAGCCACCCTCTTCATTTTTATTCTGCACAGAAACCTGCAAAATGTACATCTCTGAGAAAGCAGTTAAATGTGACAATAAAATCTTATTTAATCCTACCATAGGTTTTAATGCTTGTCAGGTGCCACGTTGGTGGAGGAGCTCGCTGGGAAGCAGAAGTGCAGCTCAGGAGTGCTTTGTTCAGGCTGGTCTGCTTGGGGGGACTGAGGGGATGTGGCAGAGGGAGTATTCCATGCCTGACACATGTTTATACAAGATCCTTGAATTCTGGGGTTATTTAACAAAAAATGTAACAAGTTCTGCTTGGTTTTCCTTGCACCATGTAGCTGGGACAGGTGTGCCATCGTGCCTCCAGCCAGTGCCTGCCTGCAGGTATTTTCATTCACCATAACTGCTGACTCATAAGAACAAGGGGTGTGGCATTTCTTTAATGTAGGTAATATTCTGGCAAAAATACACCTGCTTAGATTTTGCAGTTTTCATGACAGACCTGTTAAAAACAACAGTGGTGGGTTGAGATCTGTCAGAAGGCCACAGGGAGCAGCTTTAGTCCCAAATTGTGGAGTTTCACACCTGTGAAACACCAGGTTTCCAGTGTGACTGCTGGACAGTGCCTGTTGGTGGTTCCCAGGAGCAGGGCCTGTAGCTGTGTCCTCTCTAACGAAGGCAGCACTGAGGAAAAGCTACTGAAAATTGGCTCCTGTGTCCTTCTGTTCCAAATCCTGGAGTTTTCCTGGTGCAATTAAATTTCTGGTTGATTGTGAGAAACCTGGAACTGCTGTTTCCTTTATTTCCAAATTTATTCCCCCTCTGACTGTTGATAGTAAGAAGAACAGGGATGCACCATATGGGAAGCCTCAATGAATTAGAACTATCACATATGCTTACAAAAGGAAGCATCATCAAATATTTCTGAAATTAGCTTGGATTGACACTCTGGGAGTCTCCAAGTCCTGTCTTTGTTTATGGGATGGAACATGTTGGCAGAAAGACTTGTGAGCAGTGGTAATTTTGGCATATTCATGACTGTGCAGGTTTGGAGTTCATGTCTCACATCTCTGGGGACATTTCACTGCCTCTGACATGTCCTGAGTTAAAATGTAAAGAGAAGCTGTTACTGTTGTTGTAGCATCAAGATAAGATAAGCAAACTGATAAAACTCCTGTTAAGTGGGAAGATGCTTCTGAGTACACTGAATGTAACTAGAATCAGTCTGAAACTTTGCTTTTTTTGGTGCTGCAAGGTTTATTTTAAGGGTTTTTTTTTTCTGATAACAGGCTTGCTTTGCTTGGTTCTTCCATGGTTCTGCCTCTGAGCAGTCTGTAGATCAGCTAAAAAGGTGTTGGTTTCTGGCTTCCTTTGAGGTGACTCTTCCTCTGGCTTTCTCTTTTCTCTCCAATGTCTGGTTTCACACACACATTTCTCTGTCATGTTAAATTTGTGGGGGTATTTGCATGTACCTTTATAGTGCTGCTTCTGTAGCTTACGGATTTGGGAAGAAAACAGAAATTAATTAGAGTTTCATTAGTAAACTGGTAAGTACTTGGACACCTTCCAGTGCCTGAGGGGACTCCAAGAGAGCTGGAGAGGGGCTTTGGGCAAGGGCCTGGAGGGACAGGACATGGGGAATGGCTTTAAGCTGAAGGGAGGGGAGATTTAAGTGGGATATTGGGAAGGAATTGTTCCTGGTGAGGGTGGCAGGCCCTGGCACAGGTGCCCAGAGCAGCTGTGGCTGCCCCTGGATCCCTGGAGTGCCCAAGGCCAGGCTGGACAGGGCTGGGAGCACCTGGGACAGTGGAAGGTGTCCCTGCCCTGGCAGGGCTGGCACTCGATGGACTTTAAGGTTCCTTCCAACCCAAACCATTCTGGGATTCTATGAGCTGTCCCAGCCTGTGGTCAGGACAGTGACAGGAATATCCTGTGCCTCAAATTCCCACTTGTCCCCCTGGGGGGGTCCTGCAGAGCTCTCACCACTACACCTGTCACACCTCATGGCACCAAGAGCAGGAATGTTCAAACTGCTGGCTCCTGGGTTTTCTTGCTTTTCACTCTTACCTATAAATAACCTTCTATTGTGTAGCAGCATCTTGGCTGAAGTTCCCAAAAGAAGAAAAAAAAAGGAGATTCCTTTGCTGTGAACAGAAATCCCTGGATTCCCCTGGGAACGGCCGGTGTCATTCCCACTGGTGGGAGCAGAGAGGCTTCAAAGGCAGGGAGAGCACAAGTTCAGGAGGCCTCACTTTGCCAGAGCTCCAGCCTGGGAGGTTGTTCTCCTTGTTCTGAGAGAATTTCAAGCTCAACTTCCCAGGGCAAGCCCTGCAGATGAGGATGGATGTCAGAGCAGGTCAGCCGGATCAGTAAGAGTTACCTTCAGGAAAGAAGGATCATCACAATCCCAGCAGCTCGTGGTGTGGGTGGCTCAGGAGTAAATCCAGCAGCAGGCTGTGTGCCAGTGGAAATATAGGAGGTTTTTCCACCTAGGAAAGTAGTTTTTTTCCTCTTTCTGACCTTTAAATAAGATGGTAACTTGCACATCCTTGTCTTTTCCCTAGGCATCATCCAGAGAAAACAAAACACCTTATTGCCTTTTCCAGGCTTATTAGGGAGAGGTGCCTGCTGAGCTCTGCAGAAGGAGCTCAAGGCCACCAAGGCTGGAAAGCTGCTGCTCTGCACCACTCCAGGTCACTGCAGGGGTTTGCATTAATTATTCCCAGCTCTCCTGAGATCCTGTTGTTCCCTGCTCCAGGCTCTGCCAGCACCAGGGCTCTCAGTACTCACCTGCTATTAAAGAGAAGAGTTGGTTGTTCCCCTCGTGTGGATTTGTGTGCCATGTATTTATTTCCTCTGGCTTTATTGGAGAAGGTGTCAGGAAGGGAGATCTAAAAATCCACAAGAGACAAGTCAGTAATAGAATAAACACACAGGTGTGATGAAATTATTCCATTATAAGCAATATTTTAAAAAAAACTTTTACCTAATTTATTTTCCTGCTCAACATTTTGCTTTGGGCAAATGTGGCTTTTTTTCCAAATGAGGAAAAATAGCACTGCTAAAAGTTTTCCCTTCAGAAGGCCCATTTCTACCGTGGGGATTGTTCCAACAATTCTTTTGGTGGCAGTTTGTGATTTTTAACACATTTTCAAGAGCGAGAGGCTGCTGTAACTGAGAGCAGGGATCATTGGCAGTTGTAATATCAATAAGGAATAGCCAATTTTAGCCATAAATGGAGTCATCTTAAATAAAATGTTCATGCTCAGCACTTATGGAAAAAGTCCTTTAAACAGGATGATATCACCCAAATGCTGTGGCTGTAACTTTTTAGCCTGAGCAGAGTTCCCAGCTGAGAGGTAGCACAGAAGGCACTGCTTGCTGCTCAGCAAAGTTTTTATCTTAAACCTGTAGAGAGGTTTGAATCATAGGGTTTGGAATGTTTAAAGCTCTCTGTCTGCACTAATGCAAGGTTTTGGCATGCAGGAAGGCGAGTGCTCTGCTGACTTTGGGCACATTGAGGTAGCTGTCACTTGTGAACAACAACCCTTAGTGCAGGGATGGAAAATTTAATGCAGCCTGGACACCTGGAAGAGCAGAAAGCTGAACTTCCCACGGGTGCATCAGCCATGCAAAGAGGGAGTTTTTATTCCCACAGAAATGGAGCCTTGGTTTCAGCAGGTACTGTTGAGCAGGTCCCTCCTTTTCCTCTGACACTGGAAGCTCTCAACTGCACTTTGCATCCCTGCTGGACCTGGTGCAGTCCAGAACACGTGAGGAATGTGATCTCCCTGCTCCTGAGGGAGCTGGGAGCTGCAGGGAGCCCCAGGAAACCACGGGCAGTTGTTTTAGCAGGGAGCTCAGGATGGAATTGCAGACAGCTGCACCAACAGTGTCACAGCTGCTCGACAGAACCTGTCTGCTCTGTGCAAACAGGATCAGGGAGAGGGTGGAGAACATCCTGCTCCCTTCAGCAAGGGAGAGCTCGGGCTCTCCTAATCCTACATCCTGCCTTGAATTTCAAAGTGCCCTACAGTAAATCCCTGAGCAGAGATTGAGGAGAAAGTCTGAGCAGAGGGACCAAGGGGTTGAGCTCCCAGGAGTGCCCAGTCCTGGAGCTCCAGAGCCCTCACACTGCTCATCTGTGGAGAAGTGCTGCTAGGGTGGGATGAGGGATGGGCCAGTTATCCTTACAAATGCCTGATCCAGGCATTTTGGTGGGAATAAGGCTGTTACTTCAGCAGCAGGCTTCTTACCTGCTCCTGGTGGCTGAGGGGGGTTTGCTCTTGCTCTGCCATTTTTACATGGCTGTGAATTGTCCAGACCCAGGTGAATTGTTGGCTCTGGCACATTTAAGGGATCTTAACCCAGCAAGACCAACCACAGTGCCTTTCCCTGTTATGGATGCACGAAGCTCAGTGCTGCTATTCCCATTTTTAACTGCTCTCCTACAGGTTCCTACCAGGGAATGTTTACTTTCTGAGCTGTTGATTTTGCACAAAAATCCTTAAATCAAGCTTTTATACCCAAATTCGAGCATTGCCTGTCGAGCCCATCCCCAAAAATGTCTAATGTATCCATGCCTTGCTGCTGGAAGAGCAGGGAGTTTGCAAGGATAAAGGAGCAGGAAAAGGCATTGAGGCTTTAGCAGGGAGTCAGTGAGCACTGCTGTGAGAAATCACCCTGTTCATTCTGGCAGTTCCCACTGAGCTGTTCACCCATGGAATGGAGAAGCTGGGGAACTTCTCAGTTCATTTATCAAAGCACTTGCAATTCAAAGCAGGTGAAGCACTAAAAAAATACCAAGCAGTGAGAGATCATTTCTCCAGCTTGTGTGGGTGCTCTGTGTGCCATCGGTGGGGACAGGGGCTGGGACTCATCCTGGGCATTTCTTCTGTGCTGATGCTCCCCAGGAAGGAGATGGATTTTGCCAGGCTTAAAAAACAGCCTTGGCCTCCAGTGTCATGGGAAGGGTAATTTCAAAACTGAATGTTTCTGGATGGTGTGGAATTAACCCCAGGCTTTAGATGGGCTTGCCTCCCTCAAGCAGTGGATTCCAGAGCCCAGGAGCTGCCAGTGGCAGCCCCAGTCCTGCAGTGAGTCCCTTGGCAGCTGGGGTGACCAGGGCAGAAGAGGCAGAGCTGTGGGATTGCTTTGATCTTCAGCTTGAGCTGGCACAGGTTACAGAAATCCACTTTTGTAACACCCAGCATTGCAGGGAGAGCTGAGTGATTCCCTCCATCTAGCTGTCCTAGAAACTCCACTGCAGCTAATTTCAGGCTGGCCCTTGGGACTCACATCTGAGAACTCCCTTCTCAGCCAGGGAACCGGGTCGGTGTCGAGTCCCTGGTGACCAGCAGCTCACAGCACGTGGCTTCTCCCCTTGGCTGCAATGCAATTTTCTCTGTTTCATGGACAGTGTCTTTGTCATTAAGTACAACTGGTTTGATTTTATTTTTCCATTTCGTGGTTAGGTTTGATTTGAGGGCACTACAAAATCAAATGGGGCAGCCACAGCTTTCCTGAGCAAGCAGGGCCTCCCCATCTGGGACTTTCCCTCGTGGGGACCTGCAGCAAGCACAGCCAGACCCTCCACTGCTCTGCCTCACTTTTTTCTTCATTCCTACTGGTTTTGGCAATGATCATTTTTAACACCTTTGGATAATTCTTAGCTGTAACTGCACAGTCATTGTGGGGGGGAATGATAATCAAAATGTCTCTGAATTGAACACCCCGTGCTTCTCCCTCTTCCAGAAATACTCGTGCAGACTGACACCTGCTATTGTGCTGAGGCTCTTTTTGCTTCAGCAAACTTCTCTGCAGATATTTAATCTACTCTTTTTTTTTTTTTTTCCAGTTGCAGTTACAAAAGGCACTGACTCAAGTCTTCCAGAGTTGGCATTTCAAAAATGGATTCAGAATAACAACTAAAAGAAAAGTTTGGTTTTTTTTTTCAGGGGAAGGTAAGAGAATGCAAAAGTACTGAAGTCAAGCACAACTTTTTACAGGTGCTGGAAGAGGAGATCTGCACTTTTATCATCCCTCCAGAATCCCTGGTTCAGGATGTTTTAGGCAAGGAAAACCAAGGAAAAGCAAGGAAAACACCTTGAGGAAAACCAAGCAGTGTTTGGGAGGAGCTGGCTCTGCACTGGGGGCAGAGGAAAGGCACAGAAGAGTTCCAGCAGAAACGGAATGGCTGGGAGCTGGCTCTGCAGGGGACACTGAGCTGACACTGGGACACCTTGGGACAGTGTGGGACACCATGGGACACTGTGGGACAGTGTGGGACAGTGTGGGGCACCATGGGACACTGTGGGACAGTGTGGGACAGTGTGGGACACCATCAGACACCTTGGGACACTGTGGGACAGTGTGGGACACCTTGGGACACCATGGAAGACTGTGGGACACCATGGGACACTGTGGGGGACTGTGGGGCATTTTGGCACATCGTGGGACACCGTGGGACATTGTGGCACACCATGGGACANACTTGGGACACCGTGGGACACCTTGGGACACCGTGGGACACCGTGGGACACCGTGGGACACCGTGGGACACCGTGGGACACCGTGGGACACCGTGGGACACCGTGGGACACCGTGGGACACCGTGGGACACCGTGGGACACCGTGGGACACCGTGGGACACCGTGGGACACCGTGGGACACCGTGGGACACCGTGGGACACCGTGGGACACCGTGGGACACCGTGGGACACCGTGGGACACCGTGGGACACCGTGGGACACCGTGGGACACCGTGGGACACCGTGGGACACCGTGGGACACCGTGGGACACCGTGGGACACCGTGGGACACTGTGGGACACCATGGGACACTGTGGGGACTGTGGGGCATTTTGGCACATCGTGGGACACCGTGGGACATTGTGGCACACCATGGGACACTGTGGGACACCTTGGCACACCGTGGCACACCGTGACACACTGTGACACACTGTGACACACTGTGACACACCATGGCACACCGTGGGACACCGTGAGACACCGTGGCACACCCTGACACACTGTGACACACTGTGACAGACCGTGGCACACAATGGCACACCATGACACACCGTGGCACACCATGGCACACTGTGACACACCGTGGGACACCATGGCACTNGACACCGTGGGACACCGTGGGACAGTTTGGCACACCATGGAACACTGTGGGACACCATGGGACACCATGGGACACCGTGGGACACCGTGGGACAGTTTGGCACACCATGGAACACTGTGGGACACCATGGCACACTGTGGGACACTGTGGCACTCCATGGCACACCATGGGACGCTGTTGCACACCATGACACACCGTGGCACACCGTGGCACACCGTGGCACACTGTAACACACCATGGCACACCATGGCACACCATGACACACTGTGGCACACCGTGGCACACTGTAACACACTGTGACACCCCGTGACACACCATGACACACTGTGGCACACCGTGGCACACCTCAGCTGCCCGCCCGGCACTGCCAGCCCGTGGCAGCCCAGCCACAGGGGATGTGATGAGCTGCTGCCATGGGTGNGTGTGAGCCCAGAGCCTTTGGTGGCTCCACCTGCAGCAGGAGCAGGGCCCAGGGAGCAGCTCAGCAGAGGGGAGAGAGCTCTGAGCAGGTGAAGGCTGATTGTTGCTACTGGCAACATCTCTGGGATGCCGAGTTTGAGGAGAGTGGGAGGGCAGGAGGAGGCTGGCTCATCCATCTCCTGCTCCTGGAGGATGGGAACGTGTCTGCCACCCGTTTTCAGCTGAGCTCATTATGGGATCTGAACTGGTATCGAGCATAAATTCCCTATTTAAACCATTTTGAGAGAAAAGCCCTTTCAGTCCACAGTGAACCTTTCCTGCCATATTTTCAGGTTAATCAACAGTTTTCACCCTTTATGAAAAATCATGAAGCACATGTACTCTCTCTCAGGGCAGCTCTCTCTCACTTGGAAACCTTCCCCATCCCTTCTATTTTCCAAAGTAAAACAATTAAAATCAGAGGTTGTTTTGCATTCCTATGTAGCTATTTTTAATGTTAACTCAAAAAATGGCACAGATAATTTTACCATGGGAATATTTTAATGCACACACTGTTTTCCCCAAAGGGGGTAGGTATTATTTCTGTCTTGCAATGGGTTTGCTGAGCTTCCCATGCACTGGGGTGGTGCCATCCCTCTGGATTTGCCCTGGGAGCACTGTCCCAGCCCCTGGCTCTGCCCAGCACATCCTTTCTCCCATCCTGCTTTCCCCTTGCTCCCTGCAGCACCAGCAGCTCATCCCATCTCCCTGCCAAGCGTTCCCCAGCCAGAGGAAAGGGGATAATAATGCTGTGCCATGCATGAGGATTAATATTTTAAAGTGGGTTGAGGCTAAAGGGTGTTACATGGATCTGATCTGTGCTGTTGGAGGTCAGCAGAAGCTTTAGGATAAGGATGGCATAATAGTACTTTAAAAAAAATAATGATGGCTTATTCTTCTGAAATCCAGTGATTTCCTGGAAGAACAGTGGGTGGTTTTAATGTCATGGAAGTCGATTACAAGACATGCAAAACCTGCATGGCCCCCAGTGCCTGCACCAGCCCTGGTGCCTTCCCTCCTCAGCACACCAAGTTCTGCTTGCAGAGGAGTTTAGAGTAAGCTCTGTGCTGCATAAATATTAAACCACACAATCAGATGATTGCCTACATGTTGTATTTTCCTTTGCAGGGATGGTTTTGACCCTCAGCAGTGGCACAGGGTGCCGTGCAGCCAACCCCAGCCCACGCAGCCCTGGGGGATTTGTCCCATCTAACTTGTCTCGTGCTCCTGGGGCTGGGACATCCCCCCTGCGTGGGCACCCCAGTCTGGTTTGCAGATAAATTCCCAGACATGGAGAAAAGGAGCAGCTGCCTCTTTGCTGGTCCTTCAGCCACGCAGGCTGCTGGCCCATCTGCAGGGTGTGCCCCATGGTTGGGGCTGGGTGGCAGGAGTTGAATGTCCTTTTTCCTTCCTCACCATTGTGTGAGGATCCAGGAAGGATCCTGTGTAGGGATCCAGGTCAAGCTGCAGGTGGGCACTGGGTGATGCCTGGCTAAAGAGCCAGGGGTCACCCACCCCAGCACACCTGAGGGTGCAAACAGAACTCCTTGGGAGTGAATCCATCCCTGCTTTTATCCTGTGGATGAACAGGCAGCCCTGGCCCCGCTGCTGCTGGCTGTCAGTTTGCTGGAACACGCTGCCCATCCCCTGTGGGATGTGCTGCATTATTCATGAGATAGATAAAAACTGGAGGAGCCACTGTTGGTCCTGTTTAAACTCTCCTGTTTAAACTGCTGTTCCTGCAGCATTGAAAGGAGCAGTCATTACCTGTCTCCTCTTTCAGATCCAATTTGCCAGGATGCATATTTCTGTAGGGCTCCTCGGGGCCAGGATGATTTATTTATAGGAATGACCTTACAGCCACTTGGAAGAGTGACTGCTGACATTTGTGCACTCTAGAGCACTTGTGGCAAGAAACTCCCTGTGCTTCCAACTCCCCATCCAATCTGAAAGTTTTTGCAGCCTGTTTTGCTGTAGAGCAAACCACTGGATGTCACAGCTGGATTCCTCTGTGGCTCACTCAGACCCCTTGCTCCTTTTCCACACCTGTGTTTCCCTGTTTGCTCTCCACATCCAAAGCCTGGTTCCCTCTCCAGAGCCTGACCAGCCCTGGGGTGTTTTCCTGCAGGCTGCTGTGGGATGCACATGCCTTTGTGCTGAAGCATTTCCACCACTGAAGCTGGAAAGGTGGCCAGGGTGACCCAGCTTTACCAAACCTGCTCTGGCCCTGAGCAGGGCACATCATTGAATGCAGGCTCATGATCCATGGGCTTGGCCACACAAAGCTCCAGGCATGTTCAGGAGCCCCTGAGCTGCCCAGGGCAGTGTGACTGAGCTTTTTGTGTCCTGTTACAAACAGCCAGGCTGGGCTCACCCAGAAGGGCTTTGTTTGTACCCAGCTGTGAAGGGCTTTAAATAGCTCCTGACAATTATTTTAGGATTTTGAACAGGGAAAGAGCTAGTAAATGTCTTTGGAAAAGGTCTGATTATTGCAGTGGGAGGGCAGGGACAGGGAGGTGTGGGTGCAGAGGGATGCATGGCTGCCTGAGCACGATGGATGTGCAGTGAAAGGACCCTTCTGACCACTGCTGTGTGTTTGGGGGAGGCAAACTTAGAGCTGAATATCCTGCTGAAGCTGTTAAAAGTCTCCAGTTTGGGATCTCTGATTGTGAACCATTTATCACTTTATGTGGCTAAGAGCAGAGAGAAAAACAAATTACCCTAAAACTCATCACTGAGCTGCTGCCACAGGACAGGGATTAGAATTTGGCATCTGGTGCTCACCTCCTTTTTGGGGATCCCACAAGTGTTAGCTCCCAGGCATTTCCCTGAGACCCTTCAGCAACCCCCTCTGTCCCCAGGTTCCACAGGCAGCCTGAACAGTCCCTGCACCATGCCTGCCCCTCACTGGGCAGACCAGAAGTTCATCCCACTGCTGCTTCAGCAGGGAACCAGAAGAAAACATTAAAATCCCTCACAGAAGGGTGGGAGAGCCAAGCAGATCCCATTTCAAGCTGCAGCTGGGTGCAGCTGCAGAGGAACACCCAGCATGAGGCAGGGGATGGTGGATCCCATCATTTCCACCTGGGAATAAATTCCCATTTACATTCCTGCCTGGCACACCCAACCCCTTCACAGGCTTCACTCAGGGAAAACATTGATCTCTGCAAAGAAAAAGCCTTAAAAATCTTCCAGGAAAAAAAAAAAAAAGTGGTTTATTCCTAGGGGGAGAAAATGGGACAGCCAAGGGAGAGTGAAGCAGAAGGGTGCCAGGGTGGCAGGAAGGCTTTGGGAAGGTGGTGGCAGGTGACAAGGGCACCACCTGGAGCAGTGGCAGGGCTGGACACTGGTGTGGGAGCCACATGGCCTGTGCTGATGCTGGCAATCATTGCAGCTGCCAGCCAGGGGAAGGTGGAGCTGCAGCCTCCACTGGAGTATGGAGGGTTCATTGTCCCCAGCCTGCTCTGCAGGATGTGTTGGTCACCTGAGCTCTTTAACCCTCCCTAATCTGCTCTGGAATATGGGGTCTGAGGAGTGCTGCATCCCAGCCACACCCTCCCAGGTGATAAAGCACCTGGCTCAGAAAGGTGCCCTTCAATTATTTTCAGGTATTAGGTATTCTGCAGCAGAAGCTGAGGTGGGTCCATGACCTCTGAGACATCTGAGTGAGAAATGATGCTGATGCTCCACTTCAATGAGGCAGATACTCAGCCTGGCTGGAAACTTTCTGAAAATGAGGTGAGCTAAAGAGTTAACAACTTTTAAAGCGTTATAATGATGAAAGGATTACTAAATCCTGAAAGTGGGACCAGGTCTTGACCCTTGTCTTGGGTTAATTGTCTGCTGTGGGGACAGTCCAGGACCTGGTGCTTTTCAGAGGGTTGTTCAAGGGTTTACATTGGAGCAGAGGGAGGAAAACTTCTGATCTGCCACTTGGGCCAGGGGTGGGAGTAATCTGACAAGCTATAATTTGAAATCTCTGAAGTCTAGGAGAGAGCAGTCCTTTTAAAGTCTCAAACTGGTGGCAGTTCCAGGCTGGGACATCATGTGCAGTTAGGGAATGGAAATTCAGTCATGCAAAACAGCTAAACATAACAACTGCTAAAAGAGAGCCTGCTTTGTGGAAGAAAATAGGGAGGCTCAGCCTACAAATTTATTCTCTCATGTCCTGCAAGAGGTTTTTGGAAATTCCCATTTAAACAAAGCAAAGGTTAACCCCTGGCTGGGAGAGGCCCTAAAACCCTGCCCTGCTCCAGTCTTCCCAATGCCTCTGTGTGGTTAAGGGTGAAATCCTGAAGCCCATCTCTCTGTCAAGTGTCTCAACCACCTCTAAATCAGGTAAATTGGACTTGGAACCTGTCTTTAGGCCTTTCATCAGACAACAACTTCCATCTTATTTCAGAGAATTTCTGCTAAAGTAAAAAAAAAATTAAGCAGAAAATTTGTATTCCTGAAAATCATATTAGGAAAATTTGTATTACTGAAAATCATATTTGGAAAATTTGTATTACTGAAAATCTGAAAGTATGATTTCCCCCCAGTTTGGCTTACAGAAAATAACAAAGTGTCATGTGCCCTTGACCACACACATAACTGATGGGGTAAACAAGGGAAGTTTATCTCACATCTGACTTACCAGGGGTTGTGGTGACCTCCCCACAAGGTTTGTTTGAGCATTTTTCTTTTCACATGTTGTAATTTTGTTTTTTTCCTCGCAAAGCCGTATCTATTCTTGAGAAAACCAAAGGGCAGAGGCACAAATGTGAGTGTACCACAGATCCCCCTCAGCAATCTGTGGTTCCCAGTTTCATACTGATCTTTAAATTCTGCTCATTTTCAGTCCTGCACGGGGTTTCCATAGGGTTTCCCACCTATCTACAGAGGAAAGGGGAATTTTCTTCCTTGTAACAAATATTTGTTATTTTAGCATCTGGTCACCGCAAAGATTTATTCAATTTTTTTAAAATTAATTTTGAATTTCTTTTTTTTTTGTGCCAGACCTCCTCATTTCTTCCCCTTGTGCTGATTTTTCTTGCCTGCCTATGATTCATTTAATCCTTCCCAAAAGAGTGTAGCAAATTAGATTAACGAGGCAAATTAATAAACCAGTGTAGCTGTGAGACCTCATACACTTTACTTACCAAGTACAGCACATCATCCTTCACTCAGAGGCCCAGGACAAATTAATAACGAGCAGATTTTGTCATCCTTGGTGCTGTGTGGCTCCTGCTGATGCCTTGAGAAGGCTGCCCTAGAGCAGAGGCTGGGCAGAGCTAAAGAATAAAGCAGGGATTTATGTAAAGGATCTCCTCCATGGATCCACCTTGGGCAGCACCAGAGCCCAGCCAGGGCTGCACCCAAGATGAATCAAAATGGTCCCAAAATAGACAACCAGTCAACTTTTATAAGTTCTGCTCCATTTGCACCTTGGAGTTCATTGTCCCATTCCAGCTTTAGCCCAGGCAGCCCCACCCTGCTTGTTTTTCTCTCTCCAGCCCACGTTGTTTGTGCTCTTGGGCCTGAGGTTTGGATCATTTGTCCTTGGTGCCCAGCTGGAGCAGGAATTGTTTTGTCTCCCTGCTCTGTGCAGAGAGCTCACCATCCCCTGATCTGAAGCTCAGACCCACACACTAAAGCAGCTCAGAATGTGAAAAATAGAAAAACTCAAACCTGAGGCATCACTGCCAACCTGGCAATGCCACAGGAATTTGGTGGCTGTGCCCTGGGTGCTGATGGCCACTGGTGTTGTGCCACAGCTCCAATCCAGGCGTGCTGGCTGCTCTGAATCCCTGCCAGGAAATGCTCTGTAGAGCTGGAGATTTTATCACAGCCCATTGTAACCCAACAATGAAGCCATTAGAGCTTGGACCCGAGCCCACAGCTCTTGGAAATGTGACAGACTCACCTTTACAGGGACTAACAGCACGGTGAGTGGCTTTATCCATCACCCCCAAGTGACTTCACCTCCCACAGCCTCGCTGGGCTGAGTCTGGGGCTCTGCACCCTTCTCTGAGGTTTGAGGTCTTTCCCCCATCAGGCAGATGGAGATCACAGGGCTGCCCTCCCTGCTTCCCTGCTCAGGTCAGCAAAAAGCCCCCCAGGCTTGGCAGGGTGGGTTTAGGAGCAGAAACTCTGCACTCAGCAGGGGGAAGGTGGAGAATGACCAGCAGGACCTGCCCCAGGTCCCTGAGCCCCTGGGGTGCCTCAGCCCAGCTCTGGGGGATGCTGTGAGCTCTGGACAAGCTCATGCTCCAAGGCAGGCCTGGAGCTCATGATCCTGATATCGATCTCTGTTTAATACAATATATTAAGCACTTTAAACAGCCAGCACCTGGCAGTTCTCCTTGGCAGGCAGCCCACGCTCTGGGGAGCATCATTTGCTGGCTCTGCTCAGCCTCCCCCACCAGCAGCTTTGGGAGAGGCACAGAAAGCTGGGAGAGACCAGGAGGGCAGGCAGCAGGGACCTTCTGGCTGAGCACACCCCCAGACAGCTTTTCTCTGAGCAGAGGGACTGGAAGATGTCTCTTTTATCTTTCTAGAGACTGGAAGATTTTTTTTTTTTTTTAAATAATACTGCCTTTTCTGTTTTTTTCCTGTGGGGTGGCTCAGGGGACACCAGGGGAGGCCATATTCTGACAGGCTGCTTTTGCTGTCCAAGGCAAGGAATGCTGAGAGACAAGGAAGTGCACAAATCCAGATGAGATTTGGTTTCTCTTGGTGGCTTTCTTGCAAAGTGCACCTGTGTCTGTCTGGAATAGTTTTAAAAGACACAGTTCTCAAGCACAGGGAGGTGGGACAGAGCAGGGGCTCCTGTGTGCCCTGTTCCAGGGGGGTCTCTGCAAACTTGGAGGCTCCTGACCATGGGAATGATGCTGTCCTGATCCCCTCAGTTCTCTGGATGTGCAGATGGGCTCCTTGGGAACCTGGGGATGCACCTGGAGCACCTGCTGGGAAGTGGTGACCTTGGCTTTGCTTTAGTCAGACCCTAAAGCTTCACCCATCCAGGCTGGAGACAGAAACATGTAGCTCATCAGGGACAGTAACTTCTGTGCATCCTTTAGTCTGGGAACCCCACCTTCATCAGGGAGAATGGATCCAAGCACCCAAGAGCATCCTGCAAAGGGAGCAGACTGGGTCACTGGAGCTCTGGCAGGTTTGGGATGGAATGTCTTCCCAAGTTCCTTCATAAGCAGAGTTTTCTACTTGTTTATGTCAGTTTTGCCCTGTGTAATCTGTTTGGCTTGCCTGGGGGAACAGCAGGACACTAATTAATTAATGATGACAAGAATGACTCACTTTCCTCGTGCCCTCCTGTGGCACCTTCTTTGTCACAGGAGGAAGCAGGAGCACAGATCCTGTCCCAGGCTGCTCTGGCCTGTCTCCTAGGGAAGGAGGGCAGCAAAATATGAATTTATAGTGACTGTGCAGCTTTTGTCTCTTGCCTGGTGTCACCACAGAAGAAGCAGCGTGGTGTGAGCCTGCCCCATGAGCAGCCACTCAGTGCTCCTGAGGGAAGCTGGAAATGTTGGGATTTTAACAGCATTGGGATTAACTGCCTGCTTAAATGAGGAAGCTCTGTAATTAGTGTGACTTCCTGAACAAAAATGGGAATGCTGCTTGCCCTGCTGCTCAGGGAAGGGCTCAGCCTGGTCCCAGGGCAGGAAAGCTCCAACTTCAGGGCTTGTGCATCATCACTGCTTCCCCAAAACTCCACAGCCTGTAGCAGCTCCAGCACTTGCACAAAGGCTGCTGCAATCTCCATGTGGGAATCTGTAAGGGAGGGAAATCTCACCAGGATTAAAATTCTCCCTCCTCCCTGAAAGCTGGGGTCTAGTGAGAACACAGAACTAACATCGTGTTTAGGAGAAATTAAAACGAATCCAGATTTGACCACCTGTTCTGGAACAGGAGAGAGACAGGATGCTGGACAGGGGGGAGAAGCTGGGAACATCATGTGGAGGGGTCACTTTTATTTGTGAGAGGGCAAAAAGTTCTTTGTTGTGGGCAGGTCCCTTCCCTCAGGCCATCCTGGCTGTCAGCAGTGGCTGAGTTCTCCATCCCCAAACAAGGCTTGGTCATATCCTCTCAGGCCAGCTTAGAGTCTGTCATTACTGCTCATGAGCAGGCTGGCAGAGCAGAGCCTGTCCTTGCTGCCCTGCCTGCAGCTCAAATCGTGGATGCAGGAGTCAGGAATCCCTGCTGCCATTAGAAATCATCAGAAATCCTCGAGGACAAAAAGCCTCTGAACCCCAAACTCAAAACCCCCCAAGGTAACCGTGTTAAAATAAAACATATATACATATATTTGTATATTTTTTAACTGAAGGGAAAGATTTCCATGTTAAAGTATTGAAAAGCAGCCTGAGGAGTGGCTGATTGAGCCCCTTAGAGTTCCCCTGTACATTTCTTTCTCATGCCACACTGTATGAATGTAAGATTGAACATCACACAGCTTCCTTTGGCCCCCAGCCAGGCAGAGGTTGGACAATAATTTCCTTTTTTACAGATGTCTTTATCCTTGTAGAATGTATAAGTTTAGACAAGAAGGATGTGAGCACTTTAGAGAAATTGATGTCCAGTAAAAGAAAAGCCCCACTAGGAACTTGCCTGTTTTCCTATGGATATTACTGAGGATGTTCAGGTGAGCTGGAAGCAGCAATGCACTGAGGTGAAAGCTGAACTGGATGTTTACTTTCCTCCCACTTCCATTTGTGATCCGTAGCTAGGAACTGTTCAGTTCCCTATTTATTTAATGGGAGATGATAGAATATTTCAGGATGCAGCAGCCCATGTTCTGCCAATTCATAGGATAAACAGACAAAATGTTTCCTGGGGTTGATTTGTCAGGAGCAGCTGTTCTTTAGCATGTTGTAGGTATCTTTTCTCTCAAACTAATTTCATCAGGACTCAGAAAAACCTCCACAAAATAAATACTCCACAGTTCAAGCAGACACTGCAGCTGCTCGGTGGGGAAGGCTTAAGCTGTGGAAATATGGAATTTGCTGCTCCACAGGAAGATGGGAGCTAAATATTTCCTCTGGTGTGGGAGGAGTTGTCAGGGCCATGGAGTTGTCAGAGCACCCAAGGGCAATTAGTGACTGGCAGATCAACATCATTTTCCTGTCTAAGCACTTGGTATTAACACTTGAGGACAAACAGGGTCAGGACTCACCTTTAAAATATTTTCTATACAAGGAGAGAGAGAGAATATGTCTAAATAGCAAAACAGCTTCCTTAAACATTGTTTTACCTTTTCTTTCTTCATGTTCTCTTAGCCATCATTTTTGTGGCTGAATGTTTTAATTTGTCACCAAATACAGGTTTCCCTCCATACCATGTAAACTCCCTTGTCTTTTCAGTTTTAAAACTGTACAGTGGTTTTGAGACCATTTATTTTAAAAGAGCTTTTAAAATGAGGGTGCTTCACTGCACAGAGCCCTTGAGACAATTGTCAGGAGTTTGCATAAATTACAGCCTCTTCTACTGACCATTTAATGCAAGGAAGATGGAAAAAGCCAGCAAGCAGATGATGATGAAAGCCAAGAGCATTTTTCAAAACTCAAGGTCTTCACGCCAATCATGACAAATTCCTTGTCTCTGCTGGGGGTGACCTTGTAAAAAGCAGCTTGCATGTGCATCTCAAAGCACCAGGACCAAATCAGGTCTCCTTAATGCCAGTGTAGTCTGAACAGGGTGTTTGCATTCCCCAGAGGGTCGGTGTGCCTGGCAGGAAACGTGCCCAGCCCACTCCAGAGGCTGTGAAATGCTCTGAGCCGTGTCCAGGTGTGGTGAGCTGCAGGTGCTGCTTTCCCCCTGCCTGCAGGAGACAGGAGAGCTCAGAGCAGCTCTCAGGCAAGTGGCTGATGGAGAGCTGGATGCTGGATGAGGAGTGAAACTCCTCCTTGTAGATGGGAAATGCTGCTGGCTGGACAGCTCCCAAAGACAGAGACCTTGTGGTAAATGCTGGTGTGCTGAACCCAAGGTGGTTGGCAGGAGCTCGGGAGCTCCAGCAGGATCCTGAGCTGCACTGGAAGTGCTGCCAGTCTGCCAGCATGAGCAGGAGGTCACCTGGAGCTGATGGAGTGTGGCTCTGGGGACACTGCTGCTGCTGGAGGCACCCCCATCACTTCTGGGCCCACCTCCAGCCTCGCTCCCTGGCCTGGACATCAGAGGCTTTAGGAGATCCCACAGAGCTCTGGAGAGCAAGTTTCAGAGTCTCTGGATGAATTACAAAAGCTCCAAATTCTGTGACAATTTTTGTCTGAAATAACATTTCTCTTTTTAAGTTTTCATTACGTAGTTTTCATTACTTTCATTACCTCTTTTGTGGAATTAAATATTTTAAAACTTTGGAAATTGAAGCAGGCAAGAAATAGAGGCTTTCAATCAGCTCTAGCTATAAAATTGGACGAGAAATATAAATTAAATTATTTTTTTCCAAGGCTCTTCAGTATTAGGCTGGCAGGAAAAGAAGCCAAAACTGTTCTTGGTGTTCTAGGTTAATGGTTTGTGTTTCTAATCCATAATCTCTTTTATTTCACGCAGTCTCACTACATTTGGGACTTCATGCTCTCTAGTCACATTATATCTCAAGGAAAACCAGCTCAATTAAACTTCATTTGGGTTTGAAAAGAGGCAGAGAGTGCATGTTTTGGAGACAATTAGTGCAAGCTCAGACTGCTTATCAGGAAAAGAATAATCAGTGTCAGTCAGACCCTGGAAGGGGCTCAGAGAAGCCATCAGTGGGATCTCCATCCTTGCAGGATTCAGACTCTGACCAGATTTTGTCTAGACTGTGCTTTGGCCAAGAAAAGCTGGACCAGAGGATCCTTGAGGTCCCTTCCAGCCTGCTCCTCTGGGATTCTGTGGCATTACCTGACACACATCCGACTCCAAAGCCCTGTAAATCTGCAGGCAACACCTACAAGTACAAAAAAATATTGCACAGGAGCCTCTGGAATGGGCTACAGCAGCCAGGAATCCAGCTGCAATGCCTGAGGGTGTGGAAAGAAAAGGATTCTGTAGGAATTCTGTTAGATGAGGAAAACCAGCTAAACAGAGCATGGCTACCCAAAAGGTCACCCAGAACACAGGTGCTAATATTCCTTATTTTTCCTGGAGTGTTTCAGGAAGCCCATGGTCAGTATTAGATGTAAGGGCTCAGCCTGAGTGAGCTGTTGGTGAGAGCAAATCTACTCATCCCTCTGCACTGAGCTGGGATATTGATCCAGTACTGGCACGAATAGAAATGCCTTCTGCACTCTGGAACTGGCAGTCAAAAACTTCAGGAAAAAACCTAACCAGCTGGTTTGTTTTGTTCCAAAACATTAGAATTATATTTTTAACTAATGAGTTTGAGGAACTGATATTTGTGGTTCTCTTTTGGCCTTTGCTTTTAGCTTCTGAACCCTTTATTTATACTTAGTCGATATTTTATGCTTTTCTGTGCTGCACTGAGGATTAAAAACCTACTTTGAAAATAAAACCTCAGATTCTAACTTAATCACTTGACTCTAGAGGCAGAAGGTCTAGGACAGGAAGCAAACATTCCAAGAAAAACATTAAAATACTGACAGCTGACAGAAGTGTGATGCAACAGAGTTGAACTGAGAAGATCTAACAGGACCATATGCCAAGGCAGTCAACAGCTCTGAGGGGAAGCCAAAGTCCAAGGGACTTTTCTCCAGGGGTTATCAAACCTAAATAAGAAGCAGCTATTTTGATTCTGAGCAACACCAGTGAGGCCTTATTTGGAATATTCTCTGATGTGAGAGGAAGACAGCCAAGGACTGAGCAGAGCTCAGCTTTGGAGCCGTGTGCTCTGAGGGAAGCCCAGCTCACTTGGCCTCTTCCCTGAGTGCCTGAGGACACTGGGAAAACTCTTGAAGATCAAGCAAATTGGGCAAGATGTCTACTTGGAATAAGAGAGTGAAAATTCAAAGCCAGGATGGCAAGGTAAGAGAAACAGCAACAAAATGAAATGGCAGAACTTCTGTTTCTTCAGCACAGTGGTTGGTAAGCTCTAAACCAAACAGGTTTGGGGTCCATTTGAGAAATGAGCTCCCTAATTTGATGCAAGTGATCAGCCCCATTCATCTGAACAGTCTCTGCTTCTGACATGGGCAGCCTGGACTTTCATCTACATCAGGTTGGATGGGGTTTGGAGCAACCTGGTCCAGTGGAAGCTGTCCCTGCCCATGGCAGGGGGTTGGAACAAATGATCTTTGAAGTCCCTTCCAACCCAAACCGTTCTGTGATTCCATGATCAGCTGTGTAATCAATATTCCTAAAATAACCAATGTCATGTGATTTTTCTATACCAGTGAAATGTGGCTTGTGGGCAATGGGCCAAATCTGCCCTTCTCCCCAGCCTTGGGTGCTTGCCCAGGCCCCTTGACTGTAAAAGTTGACTTGGCAGAGGGGGAAACCATGGAAGTCTTGAGGAAACTGGGCTATGTGAAAGCCATGTCCAGGAGGAAAAGGACATGAATCCCTCCTGGCCAAGGATTTCAAAGATTCCTCATCCAGGGTAGGAATGTGACCTTCCTGAGACCGAGCAGCTTCACCAATTTCCAATTATTGCAGCAGCAGCTCAACATTTTGCATAGTTTTGTAAAATTGGTTTTATTGATCAAGCTGGATTGCACTGGGCAAAGCTGAGCCAGTGGCTCGGCCTCTCTGCTGCCGTGGTGCTTGGGCAGTAAGGAGGTGGACAGAGAAGGACTGCACATGCACCTGGCTGGCCTAGGACAGCAATGGTTTATTGTTAAATCCTCAGCTAAATACCCTCCTGAATTCTCTGATCCTCAGTCCTCACTCTGACCTCTTGTCCTTGTGATATTTAAGCAATTTCAGCTGCACACAACCCCAGAGATGCTCTAAATTGTCCTTTGGTGTCAGAGCCCTGTAAATTTACAGCTGTGCCTGGACATGGGCAGCTCCAGAGCTGCTGTCTCATACAAGTGGAAGCTTTTGAAGCTTAAATTTTTTTTCAAAGGGCTTAGGCAAGAGAAACTCAGATGCAGCTGAGACATGTGGTTGGAAAAGTGAAGCAACACGTTCCTGAAACACAAGATCTATAAATTCTCAGGGTGGCAAGGATTATTTGGGAGACAGCAAACATACTTTTCATATGAAAGCAGCAATGTGTGTTACAAAAAGCCTGTTTATAATGCAGCTTACCTACCAGACAGCCACGTCAAGCTGTCAATGGAGAGAGGACTGACAACAAGCTAATGACCTCCTGCTGCTCAATAAATGTCTCAGCTTTGCTCCAGCATCTCTTTGTGCAGTGGGAGGGAGACAGGGATGCCAGGCACTGTTCTGTTGAAATTATTTTACTCTGTTTCTACCCATTTTTTTAACGCAACATACAAGAAAGGCAGGCACAGCAGCTTTTGTGAGGCCTGATACAAGTAAACAATAGTTGCTCAAGCTATAATTACTAAATTATTTTCTTTTACAGTTAGGAATAAAAGCAATCAAAGAACTGTCCTTCCAGAAAAGTAATCTGGTTTGAAAATTATTTATTTTTCTGTTCCACTCATTGTATCTGTAAATAAGGCAAAGCATTATGAGGTACCCTGCTAAACAGCTTTCTGCAAGATTAAAGTAGGAATAAGATGGAAAGCTACTTTTTATGCAGTTGTTGAAACTGCCTATTAGTGATTAAGAAGACTAAGAGAAGGTACAGATTTTTACAGAACACACCTCTAAAATATATTAAATCATATTAATGTGATAGAATTTATGGATCAGGCTAGACCTGAATTAAAATGAAAATCTCATCCAACATTTCATGATGTTCCAGAAAAAAATGTCTTTTCCCCATTTTAATTCCAGACTTGTGTATTCCTTATCTTCCTCAGTTACCATGCAAGGTCTCCACTAATGGCTCTAAAATATCCCTGATATTCCTTCACCATCCTGCTGAGCCAGTAGTGTGGTAATTGGCACTGCTCTGTTGGAATCTCACTCTCACCTGGTTTGTGTTCTGGTTTCAATTTGAGCCGTCTGTGTTTAATCCTAGATTTGCTCATAAAAAGGATAAATCTCGATAAATAGGTAAGAGAAAGGCTTCTGAGACACAGAATGAAAATATCCAGAACCTTTAAGCAGTCTATTGGTGGATTACGTCAACTCAAAGATAGATTTTGCTCCCTCTGGCTCATCAAATAATCTGATTAGCTGGTGCTGATTATGCTGGGCATGATGCACTGTGTTCTGCAAAGCAGACACAGAATGTCCCTTCTCTGCTGCCTTGTGTGCTCCTGGACAGCCTTATTTATAATAAATCCCATTTTCACTTTTGCCAACCACTAACAGCTTTGCCTCAACTTTGAGGCATGTTAAGGCCACCTGATAATGCTGCCTTGCTGCATAGGAGCAGGGCTGGCCTCTCATAAAGCAGAAAAATGTCTGAGATTTTGCCTCTCAGCTCCACTGCCACTGGGTTTAGCATCTCTGGTTTTATACAATGTTTGGGGAGGGGTGATGCCATCAAGGGGGCTCACAAAAGCCAGGAGTCAGAGGAGGGGGTTGCCTCACCCAGCATCAAAACCTGTGGCAGCATAACGTGGTGTTTTCATCTCCTCCAGCCCCAGCTGGAGGCAGTGTTAGAGGAGTCAGTGTTATGCTGACCCCACACTTCATTTTCTGCTGCCAGAAGCATTTTGGAGGGGTCTGGGGGCTGGTGGTAGTTGAATGTGTCAGTGGTGATGGCGAGAGAGACGGTGGCTGTTGTGCAGAGCCATCCAGGCTCCCTAGGCCTGACATTTCTGTACAGCAGTAAGTTTATGGATTTCAGTCCATTTTTAAAATGGATTTTTGTCTCAAGTCCTCACAAATGTCTTCCATGTCCCTGAAGGGACTCAGGCTGCTGCATCCTTTCAGAGTTGCGTTGTGACTTGTCCCTGTCATCCCTGATGACTTTCAGAGTGCATCCAAAGAGCTCTTCGCATTTTCCTGTTCTACATTTCCTCTCCCCTGTCTCACATTTCCCTCGGTTCCCTCTCTCTGCTCCTGCTCTCTGTCCTCCCCCCTGCCTTCCTGTGCTGTGACAGACCTGCTGATGTGTGCTCACCGTGTGGGCTGGGCAGCTCCTGCAGCCTCCTGGAGTGTCCAGATCCCCACTGGGTGCTGGAACAGCCATCACCTCCCAGCTCCCCGCTCCTCTCCCCGTGTGCTGCCTCTCTGCTGGCCACAGACTCCTTCACCTGCACAAGGTCTGCCCAGCTGAGGAAAGCTTCCAAGGTTCCCCCACTGCAGGGCTCAAACCCTTCAGCTGGAAAGCCCCATCCTGATGGATTTACTCCTTCACCCCATTCCTCTGCTCCATGTGGGACCAGAGAGCAAGAAAGAAAAATGTGAGAATGTGGAAGCTTTCAATGTAAGTGCTCGCCACTTTGAACCTTTTTCTTTCTGCTACTGAAATACATTTCAGAGTGCAGACTTCAGAGACATTTCTGCCCAGTTTTTCCAAGCTAGGTTTATTTGTTCTCTATCTTTCCTGGCTGTTTTGTCCCCGAAACAATCACCCCCACACACTATGACTACTTGGAGAGCTGTGAGGGGTCTCTTGCTGGCTCTGTGGATGTTCTTTCACGTCTCTTCTAACCCAAGGCATTCTATGGTTCTGTGATTGAGCCTCCTCTGACTTCATCCTTTCTGGGATGGTGGGGAGAGTGATCTAGCTATAGCTGAATACTTTTATGATTCAAGTGAAATTGAGACAAGCAGCCCAAGGATGGGATTTACTGGGTGTAAAGGCTCAGGCTGACTCAGAGGATGAAAAACTGCTAACAAATCAGTGAACCATTGAAAACACCCTGTTCTCAATCCAAAACCTGTGCTTCCTTTGGATTTTTGTGCGTTTCTATTCCTCGCCCTTTATCTAAGTGTTGCTAGTCCTCCTTGTTCCTGAAAACTCAGGATAAAGCAGGATCTGAGGAGCTGGTTGAGTAGGGAGCTCTGCACCTCCAAATTTCAGCTAGTGAGAAATAACCATCTGGTGAGCATGTACATCCCTGCTCCTGGATAAGCTGAGGATGAATCTCCTAATGGGAGCCGGCGCCCTGCCCGAGAGCAAGGAGTTACCAGGGTAAAGAGAATTACATAAGAGCAAGATCTGCACTTAGACATCACTAACTAGATGTAATCTTTGCACTCAAGCTGAGGTAATTCTGCTGCAGCACAAAAACACTCCATGCCAGCAGAAAATAATTAGGTTTTTG
>VZRH01002022.1:476-41272 GCA_013397555.1 Urocynchramus pylzowi
AGGAAACTCGGGTTTTTTCTCCCGTGGCTGCTGCTCCGGACCGCGGGCTGTGGTGCCTTAGTGTGCCTGGTGAGATCATGCCTGTGCTGCCTCCCTCCCGCTTCTTCCCACCCTCCTGCTTTGATTTTGTTCGCGGTCGGATGTGCCTGTGTGGATCTGCACGCGGTGCTGGAGTAGGTGATGGAGTGATGGGATGTGTCTGTGGATTTTGGGTAGCAGAACTTCCATGGTATTGCCTGTCCCATCCTTGGAAGTGTCCACGGCCAGGTTGGACGGGGCTTGGAGCAAGCTGGGATAGTGGAAGGTGTCCCTGCCCATGGCAGGGGGTTGGAACAAGATGATCTTTAAGGTCCCTTCCAGCCCAAACCACTCCGTGATTCATTCTGTGATTCTGTGGTCACCTATTGTCGATGCTTTATCAGAAGTAAAGCACAGTGTGAGAAGTATTTCAAAATCGAGCTCGTCTTTGGGAACCGAAGTCCAAACAAAAATTAGGAAAGTTGGATTAAGGAGCGAGGCAGACCTTGGTAATCCACGCTGCCAGCGCCTCCCTGTCTGCCTTGACGGTCCCAGACTGCAGCAGCTTCCTGGCAGGATAAGATAAACTTGTCTGCGGAGGTCATGGATGTGTCTGAGAGTCCTTCGGATGTGTCTGTGAGTCCTTCCTCGGGAGTGACAGGAGCAGCCTGTCCCCGCAGCAGGCACCGCTCCCCTGGGAGCAGCGGGTGGGAGAAATGATGGAGAAGATGGATCCGGGTGTCCTGCACGGCTGGCACAGCCCGGCTGCTGAGAACTTTCTGCTGCCACGGTGACTTTCAGCGATGGCAATAATGACAACTTTTTCTGGAATTCTTGGGGGTTGATGTAGTAAACAAACGTTGTTTGACGGGCTTTGTGCTGTGCTTGAACAGTCTCTGCTCACCAGCTGCCTGCGGTGTCACAAGTGGTGGAGCTGGCATGTGAGTTTAGTGCTTTGATGCGTTTGTTGGGGCAAAAATTGAATGGTGAGATGTCTTCTGTGTAGTAACTCCCTCTTTCTCTTCTTAGAGCTCACTCTGTTGTGAGCAGAACCTTTTAACAGTAGTTCAGGAGAGATCTGCTGTAAT
This sequence comes from Urocynchramus pylzowi, assembly GCA_013397555.1. NCBI lineage: Eukaryota > Metazoa > Chordata > Aves > Passeriformes > Fringillidae > Urocynchramus > Urocynchramus pylzowi. Next base: position 1,583 of record VZRH01002022.1, read on the forward strand.
CAGTTTTGTTTTTCCATCTGCTTATCGGTGTCACAGAAGAGATTGGTGAGGCTTATTTATTTTTTCCCCTCTTCTTCAGTAGTTACTCAGACAGGGGAGACAGGTGAGCAGCAGGAGGTGTTCTGGAACTCTTTTGCTGGCCTCTTTCTGAAGGCCAAGCTGAGTTGGTGTTTCAGCATGTGGAGGCTGGCATGTCATAGGTGAAAGATCACCTCTGGTTTAAGTCCCTCACAGCATTCAAAGAGAATAAAGCCTTTGGATGCGTTGCATTTCGTGGGATTTGTGAAACTCTAATTATGTGCTGTAGTTCTTTTGAAGGAAAAAGAAATTGCTACCTTTACTTTCCTTCTGCTGCTTAAGCAAGGGCAGGCAGGTGGGGGTGACAGCGGCGAGGCTGTGATCTGTTCCCGTGGAGCTGTGTCCATTAGCATTCTCTCAGAAGTAGAATTACAAATATTAATGTAATTGGAATGCTGAGTGGCACAAAAGCATCAACGGGCTTCATCACAGAAGCGTGACTTTAATTGGGGACTAATTCCAGCTCAGAATGGGTCAAGGGGACATTTCTAGCTTTGTGTGTGGCCGTTCTCATTGTGTGTTGTTTGACCTGTAAATTCCTCGGGGACAGGAATTCCCACCCATCTTTGCTGCCCTTTGCAAGAAGGATCTGTAAATAAGTCAGAAGTGTAAGTAGGAAATACTTTACTGATTGAATGGGAGGTTATTTTTAATACAGTCAATCAAATAATCAAATGTTCTCTCAGGCACTTTAAAGTGAGATTTACTGGCTCCTTTGTGTGGTATTAACTTGGGTGTTAATGTTTCTCTTTCCAGCTTCTCTTTGCCATATCAATTCTAGCACAACTTCAGATCAATACTTTCCTTGTTGTGATGTGCTCTCTGCTAATCAGAGAGTTAAAACTGCTAACTGCCAGTTCTCTTAATAATCTCATGCCCTTTCCTCCCCCCAAAATTTGAAGACTGGGTTATTTTGAGCTGTTCAAAATTGATGTCAACAAGTAATCCTCAGTTTAACTAGATGAATTATGATCCACAGTCTCCTGGTACTAAAATGGAACTAAACTTTAGTTTGGCAGCTGAAAATGGCTGGCTTAGCTGTAACAGAGTTCTCAATTTATTTTTTTTTTTAAATAGTACTATGTATGAGGAGGGAAACAAGGCAAAGTTGAAAAGAGAAATTTTTTTTCAACACAGCTGCTGAAGATTGTGCCATTTCCCTTGTCAGATGGCGTAGCTTGGTAAAGTCAGTTTGGTAACATAGATAATTGTAACTTTGTCATGTCAGTTGAATGGAATTTATTACACCTTAAAACGTTTATCTTCAAATCAGGATTTCAAACATTTGGGATCCTGACACTTTGCTGGTATTTTTCATAGCATTTCTTGTGTAGCTGTCATTGCTTCAGCTTGCCCAGGATTGTGACTGTGCTCATTTTTATATCATCGGTGGCTGGAGCACAGCTGCTCTGTGTAGTTATTCTTTTGGAGCTTTCTAGACATGGAAGATTAATAATTACCTCTTTGGGGTCTACCAGTTAACATGCTTTGAAAGAATAACTGTCATACTAACTGTTAATCTATAATAATATTTATGATTTTGTGTTTCCTTCTTTCGTGGCATAGGCAGGTGTTCAGGAGCTCTGTGCTCAAACTGGAGCTGTGTCCACCTGGCATTTTTCTAAACACCTTTTTTTTCCTGTGCTGATGTCCCATTTATGCAGAAACTCACTTTGGTGTAGACCAGGGAGAGGAGAGGTGTGGAGGGGATGGAGCAGGGAATGAGGGCAGTGATGTTTGAAGACAGAACTGTCTTCAGGAGGGAGCTGCTATGGAGTCCCTGGTTGAAGAAAGCAGGAGGAATAGTAGTTTTTTTACAAGGAGCATGGGCAGGTAGTACAGTGGAAGGTTTGGTAGTGACTGGTATGTGCAGAGCATCTTGCCTAGGAAGCAGCCACATTTGCAGCCCTTTTGCATTTTCTACTGTACAGGAGATATAATTAAGTTGGCATTTTTCCCTTTGGTTATTTGGGTTTGTCTTGATGTAATCTGTTCTGCTTGTTCTTAAGACAGGGATACTACTGCGTGGTTTGTTGTTGTTGTTTTTTGTTTGTTTATTTTTTGTTATGGTCTGCTAAGTTGGATTTTTTTTTTCTCAGAATGGCTTGCAAATTTGAAATTAAGGACAGTTATTACTTCTAAGAAAAATACTGGAGAAGACACAGAATTTAAGATTGTCTTTAAGTTCAGAACTGAGCTGAAAATACCTGAAATACCGAGAACTGGGTACAAAGTGAAAACAGACGTGTAAGCTGCTGTCCAGGGAACGTGGGGCTGGCAGGATGCACTTGTGTCTGCTTTGGCACGTGGAAGTGGGGCTGTGGAGGTGGGACTTGGGTCTGGAGCTGGGACTTGTGAGCAAGGAGGCTGCAGCCTCTGCTCTTGCCCTCCCTCCTGCTGGGCCAGCAGCCAAGGCACGCTGCTGGTTTATTTGGGTTGTGTTTGCCATCACTTCTGTAATCAAATGTTCAGGTTTCAAAATATCCTCCATGTGGTTCTTTGACTTCAGTTTCATTTAGCATCTGGTCCTGAGAAGCTGGTTCTAATAAAACAGAGAAAGTTGGGGTCACTGAGGAGTTTGTGGGCATTAAGAAACTTCGGTAAGGTATGTTTGTTTTCTTGGTAACTTCTACGTATTCAGGAGTTGGGGTTCCTGAGCTGAAGAAAACTGTCAGAACTGTGATTTCTGTGACTTCTGTGAGTCTGGAAGCAAAAATAAACTTGAGTGATCTGGTTTTTGTTTGGTTGGTTGTTGTTTTTGTTTTTTGGGTTTTTTTTCAGTGCATTAGAACTATTTTGATCAGTAATTTTTTTGTGACTTTGAATTTACACACACTTTTATAGGTCCACTCATTAAAAAACTCTGTGGTTCTTGGTGCAGTCAGTTGATTATCTGGAAAGAAAAACGTCTGTCATAAATCTCATAAATGTGTATAATTCCAGCAAAAAATAGGAAGTTTGTTTGATGATTGTTGGTTTATGAGAGAATCTTGTCTTTTGTGGTTGTTGGGCCCATAAATGCACTGTGAGAGCTTGACTTGTGGCTAATGGGCTTGAAAGTATTTCTTGAGCCTCCAGTCATCTTCCCAGTATCTAAGCAGGGATCTGTAGAGACAGCTGGCATGTTTATTCCTTGCTGTTATTTCAGTGCTCCCCTGGAACAGCCTCAATCTACAGGTCTTGGGTTCAAGAAGTGTTGATGATGTACTTTTGTTTTCACTGATTCTCAGTGCCCTGGTGAGGCAGGGCTGTCCTGTCCTGGGCTGGTGTTTGTCACTGTCACCCTCTGACACATGGGCCACTGGGCTCAGCTTTTACCTGCAGAGGCTTCCCTTGCTGGGTGCCTGCTGAGGAGCTCATTTTTATCTCCTGAAGGGCTGAGATGGGCTGCTGGTCTAGTTACTTTTTTATTTTTGACCTCCCCATTACTGTTGAGCTTTGTAGGGATAAAAAGAAATGTCACCTCATGGCTTATTTTAAAGGGCTTATTTAAAGAAGGTTGTTCAGTGTTGCCTTTAGTAGAAACTTAACTCCCACCCCAGAACCTGTTATTACTGTTTTAGAGTGTTACTCTGAAACTTTCCAGGAGTGCAGAGTACCCTGCAGTGATTAACTCAGAGATATGGATTATGACTAAAATACAGATTACTAATCATGTGGTTAAAAAAAAAAAGCAATTTAAAAAAATAGAACTGGTGTCACTCTGTCTCTAGAAGGAGGTTGGATTTGTTTCCCCTGTGCTATTTGACACTAGTTCTTTGCACTGTGTTAAGCTGCAGCATCCACACTAGTGGACTTTGTGTGCTGTGATAATAGCATTTTTGCTACTATTTTTTCTTTTTTCCTCTTTTTGATACTTTGCTGCCTTGCCAGCATCTTAGGAAGAACTGGATAAAATGTGTGTGGTTTGTTTGGCTCACTTGAGCTGGAACTTGCCTTAAGTGTATTCGAGTTGCAAATGCTTTTAGCAAAGACTGTCCTTGGCTGTGTGTGAATGTGGCTTGTCATGAATTAGGAGCAAACTGCCCAGCAGTGGGTGCTGAGCCCGTGTTTCCATGTTTCCTTTGGAGGCAGGTGGTTTTCCTCCAACAAATGGTGGCTGCGTGTGGAGCCCTGCTCTGATTGATGGTCAGCCAGTACTGAGGAGGTCCAGGGGATAATTACAAGGAAATGTACAAGTCTTGGTGTAATGTTCCTGCCCTTGGACAGGTTTAAGTGTTTCAGGGTTTTGATGGCTGACTCCACAGTGTGTTTTCAGTCAGAGCGTGACATCTGGTTTTCCTCCTTGTGTGTGAGGATGGCTGAGAGCTAAACAAAAAAGGGTCTGGTGGTTGAGGCACAGTCTAAACACAGATAAACTGTTTTTGTATTTGACCTCACTTTTTAGAAAGAAACATCTTGTTCAACTTCTGTGCTTTGTCCAAGGCTAATGTCTTTTAAAAAAAGAAGTTTTAACGGTTCTGTTGTTTTATTGTGTATGTTTGTTACTGTAGATCTTAAGTCAATATTCATCTGTTGCTGTTCATGGTCAAATTCATTAAAGGCTGCTGGCTGTATTTATGCAAATGTTTTATCATAGCTCATTATTTTAAGTCATTTTGCTTGGGTTTTGATTAGTATTGTGTGGGAGACGCTGTGCATTATGTAACTGTTAAACTGCTTACCCTTGTTTGCCCAAATGGTGTTGGTTTCTAAGCAGTTGGTCGTATTTAGTCCATCCTAATGTGGGTAACATCTCATCTGGACAGGCGTTCCTTTTAATTGAGCTTAAAACAAAACAAAAAAGCAGCTTAAAACAAAACAAAGAAAGAGACCTGAACTGCAAGCTGCTGCTACTGGGTTTTTATGGATTGTTTTCAGCAGTTAAGATTTTCCTAGCTTTTAGTCACAAATGTAATAGAGCTAGATGGAGTTTGACCCATTTGAAATGAGTAATGAATAAAATACAAACTTGCACCGTGCAAATTACACAAGAGGGTTAAGTGTAGTGGCTAAGAGCATAGAAATGCTTCAAGAGATAAACATTAAAATAAAGAAAAATACAGCAGAAAGAGAAAATGTTTACTATTCTCAAATATCTGTTAATTCTGTAATGAGTTTCCAGCTTTTGCAGAAGCTTCATTTACATTAAGTTGTAGACCTAAAGTTCATTGTCAGTCTTGTATTTCAGATGTCTCCAAAGATCAGAAACCTCGCAGATGTTTTTCTTCTTAGTGCATGGAGCATTAGCAAAATTGGACATCCTCTTGCATTAAAGCTGCATATAAATTCTTTGGCTTATGAAAAGTCAGCAGTTGGGTTGGAAGTGTGAATAGAATGTTGAAAAGAAAGCTGAAGCAAAATCAGCATAATTTTTCTGAATACCATAAATACCTAATAAAGTAGATTTAAGATGCTTTGAAATGAGATATGAATCCATAAAGCAGAATTAAAACAATTCTTTTATTAATTTTATGTAAGTAAGACCCATCTGAATTCACCCAATGAACAGACTTCTGAATGTGTTCAGAAGTTAATTCTTATTTTCTCTCTTTTTTTGGTTAAGAGAACTGTGTTTCTTGCACTGTGTTTCTTTGTGAGAGCTGAAGTCTCCTGGATTTTAACTCATTCCCCCCTTATAAGATGAAAAGCTTTTGATAGTGTGACAGGTCATACCTAAAAATCTGCAGTAAGGAGTATTTTTGGTGATCTGGACTATCAAAACCGAAGAAAAAGTTAGAAGCCACTTAACATGCTAGATTGAAAATATTTTCTTTGGAACTGAGTGACTATTCACAGTTTTTTCCTCATGCACCATTACTGCTGTAGTTTATAAATTGTGTTGGCTCTTGCATGGCATTCAGGTGTGTGCCATCTGCCCTGGTGGTGCTTCCCTTGAGACACAGCCTGGTCCCTGCTGGGGGAGCCGGGGAGCAGCTGCCCTGCCCGGGACAGACAGGTGATCCCTGTGTGCTCACAGCAGCCTGGGGTGGGAGGGTGATGCAGTTTGACACAGCCTCCCAAGCCTGCTTGGATGTGTTTGGTGAGAAGGTTTCTGCATTCTGTGCCTGCTGCAGTCTGGGTCCAGTTCCTGCTGCTGGCACTGCACACAGCCAGCTGGTGTTCTTCAAGGAAATCAACATTTCCTAACTAAAACCCCCACCTCGTAGAGCAGCTTGCAGAAAATTATTCCAGTGCTCTTTTGCTGAGATGACAGAGTGTTTTCTCCTTTTTGCTGCTCTCTTTGGGACTGAATCGTTGCCTTTTTAAAGAACTGTCCTAACAACCAAAGCAAACTGTGCTTGTTTGTTAAATTCCTTGCTTCAGTGTGTTTGGGCCAGTGCAGAAAATGCTTCTGTGTTTGTGGCTTCCCAATAATCTTCCCATTCTTTATTATAATACATGGATACTCCTGCAAAGCTTCCAGATTCAGTGCTGATCTGATCTCTTTGTTCCATTGATGAGGTCAGGGTTCTTAATGTTATTAAAATTAATTTGAGGAGATGACAATGGAGCTTATTGTTAGTTCCCATCAAACTACAGAAGCCCAAGTTCAAGCTTTCTGCTTTTAATATTCTGATCTGTGGAGGCTTGTACTGAGTTATTGAGAAAGAAGAGCAAATAGCTGAAGGTAGAGTAACTTTTGTAAGGTAAGAGAAGAAAGTCAGTGAATGTCCACCTTGGAAAATAAGGCTAGGATTTGTGGAAGGTTTTACTAATACACTCCTGAAGTGCTGAATTAATAGATTCTGCATTTGGTTATAGAGATCCCTTTCTTTCAGAAAAAGGTACTTCTGCTTATTGTGTTCATCTGAAAAGTTGCTTTAGTGTTTTTAAAGTGAAGAAACCAGCCTGCCTGGCTTTTTGGAGCAGCCTGTGAGAGGCAGCTGCAGGGGGGGAAGGAGGCTGGTTTTTGATTCACCTTGCAAGTCTTGCTGCAGGCTGAAGCTGGCACCTTGAGCTCCCTTTTTCCCTGTAAGCACAAAAGCAGTTTTATTTGAAAATCCATAGACATGAACAAAATGAATTGGAGGTGGGAACACTGACTTGATCGGTGTAATTATGTAAGGTTTAGCCAGCACAGATGCCAGCACCATCCCAGCAAAAATCTGGGGTGAACCCTGGTCTAAATCAGCATCTGGCCTCTTTGCAGGGAGGGTTGATCCTTTAATGAAGTGGAGCTCCATATTGGTCCTTGTTTGAGCCAAAGGAAAAACAACTTCTGGACACAGAGAATAATTAAATTGAGGGAGTGTAATATATATCCTGTCATAAAAGTGGTATTTGAGAACTTCATTGTTCCTTCCCAGTTTGTGTGAGCTGTTTTGTGTTTTCCTGTGCACCCAAAAAGAAGAATGTTCTTAAAAATTGAAGTAAGCAAAAAAAAAAAAAAAGAATCTGGTTATTCTAGGTCACCTTTTACAACTGACTTCATATAGTAAAAGGGTGATCTGATAAGGTTTTGATTTTTTTGGTTTTTTTTTTTTGTTCTTTATTTATCAGAACTTAGTATGTTTTTCTTTTCAGTGTATTGAGTTACTCTACAAGTGTGTCCAGAAGATACTCGGCACACTGTCTAAACTGGTCATCTGGAATTTGTTTGAAGTTCTGTGGGTTTTAATTTCTTGTCTGCTCGTGCTTTTTGGACATAAAGGCATGCACCTGCACTTCACAGTCACTGTGCTGCTATTTCTCTGCCAGAGGAGGTGCTCCATGATTCAGCTTCTCCTCTGTGAGGAATCTAAAATAACAAGTTGACTTGAAAACAGAGTCAAAGAAGTAATTGGGAAAAAATGTAATAAGCTTCAAACTGCTGTGATGCTGTATCACCAGTAAATCATGGAATCCCAGAGTGGTCTGAGTTGGAAGGGACCTTAAAGCTCATCTTGTTCCAATCCCCTGCCATGGGTAGGGGCACCTTCCACTATCCCTGTTGCTCCAAGCCCTTTGGCCACTTCAGGGATCCAGGGGCAGCCACAGCTTCTCTGGGCAATCTGTGCCAGGGCCCCTCCACCCTGACAGGGAACAATTTATTCGTAATACCTAATCTAAACCTACTCCCTTTCAGTGTGAAGCCATTTCCCCTTGTCCTGTCACTGCAGTTCCTGATGTAGACAAAATTGGATGGGTTTGGTGTCTCTGACACTTCCCACTCTGCTCCCACCAGACCCATCTATGGGTAGCTACCATGGTGGGTAAAGAATTGGAGGTCAGATCAAGTAAAAAACAGTAAAAAAAGCCCAACGCTGAATTTCCTCACTGTACTTGGTGTTGGCAGAGCTGTCAGGGAAGAGAAATTGTGTTGCTCTATTGAGCCTTTTTATATTCTTTACTTCACAATAACCTGAGGCCTTGTGTTGGGAGGTGGTGAGCTCATATCTCAGAGGCTCTCAAAGCTGCAGATAGTCAGCCTCTCTAAGAATTATGTCTGAGAGCATCTGCTTTTTAAGGGGCACAGAAGATAATTGCAGCTAAAAAGCTGATCTTGTGATATGTAGGAAAGCTTTCCTGTAACGTGGGATGTCCTGAGCTATTTTGTTTCCTAAGTAGTATCTCAGTACTTGTTTAGATTGTTTTTGCAGCCAGCTGCTTTCCAACTTGAGCTGCAATCTCCTTTCCCAGTCTTAATATCACTAAAACAGATGATGTCTTGTTTTTGTGCCCCATCCCAAAAGTGGGTTGGGATCTGTCTGCAGTGGGAGCTGCTTTGTTTAAGGCCTTACAAACCAGGGCAGGGAAGAAACCATTTACAGTTACTCACACCCAACACAGACTGCTTATGGATTTGATGGGAAGCATCATCTACTCCACCCAAACCAACTTGTGCTCCAGTAGGAGTTATTCTCAAGCATTGGAGTATTGGGACAGCCACTTCTGGTGGTCCTTGGTGGCACAGTCTGTTGGTGGCAGTGGGCAGGTGCATGGGCAGTGTGCTCCTGCCTTCTCTGTTCTGAAAACCCTGTTCAACTCTCCCATGTTTCTAACTACAAACATTAATTCCTAAAAAAACTCTACTGTTTCTAGAGAGAATAAGCTTATTAAGAAAGTAATTAAAAACCTTATTTTGGGAATTGAGGAAAAAACTTTGACCAAATGGAATAGGTAAACCTAGTGTCTAGTGTACTCATATAGGAGGTGCTTTGGCAAAGTAGTGACATTTTTTTTCCTTAAAATTCCCAAAAAGTCTTCCTTGCAAAGTCACCTTTAGTAAAATCAAATTAACTTTGTATTCTCCTGTATATATGTATGCATTTTTCACTTACTTTGTCACAGCTATGGGGCACCTGGTATGATCCAGCTCCTTTTTTCCCCATTATGAATGGGCATGGACATGTGTCAGGAATGGTGGAGGGGAAGCAGCAGGAAATCTGATTGCTTTTTCAGCACATTCCTCAGTGTGACACAGTTTTATAATGTAGAGGTGGGAGTGAAGTGCTCTGCAGGCTGTTCAAACCAGTACTGTGGAACCCGGGCTTTATGAGAGGTTTCTGTGTTCCTGATTGCTCCTGAGCTTTCATGCAGCATAAATATGGATTGCTATGGAAAAGGATAGTGCTGCCCTCTCCTCTGTCCTGGCCATGCGATAGCCCCTCATTCATGCAGCCACCTGATCTGCTGAACAGATCACTTGAGCTCTTGGAAAAAACCCTGTTCAGTGCTGGAGTCCTCAGGAGGAGATAGTAGGAGTAAGGCTGACAAGTTCAAGTAGAAGTTTCAGCTATGCCTTGAGAGAGCAAGGTGTGTGTGAAGGTATTTCAGTGAAGACTGTACTAACTCATAAAACCCTGGCTAATTGGGGAACAGGTATTAACTAATTTCTGGGTTGATGTGTCTAGTTTTGAATTTAATCCTGTTGTGCAGCTGGTGAGTTTTAGTTTCCTAGGCTCTGGGTGGTTTTGTTGGCTGAGAGAATTGCAATATGATAAATTAGAAGTGTCGGTCACGTGATGTGGCAAGTTTGCATTTAATCAGTTTTGCATTCTTAAAAGCAGCACTTTGTTGGGTTTTACATGCTGGGTAACTATTCTGGGATAAGGGAGGAAATGCTGTGTACGTTTGTCTGTTTGTCCTTTATCTACCTGCCTCACCCTTTCCCTCTATTATGCTCTCTACACAAAGCTTTTTCTGCCTTCCCTATCCAAAGTTTCAGATTGCAGTAAGAGTGTTCATGGATGTTTTGGTGTGAACTTGTTGCTTGGATCTACTTCTTTTACTTCAGCAGATTGACCACTTGTGTGGCCACTGTTTTTTTATAAATATTGGTTTATTTTAACCAGTCTCTCGTGGCCTCAGCAGGTCATGACTGGGTTTAACCAAGTAAATTGGGACTAGAATAGGTGTGGCATTTAATAATTAACTTTCTGGTTACTCAGGTCCAGTAGGAAACCTATAATGAGTCTGTTTTCATTTTGTTTACAGGAATAGTTATCTGCTTAGTCTCATCCTTCATATTTGGTAATCTGAAGAAAAGGTCTGAGCCAGCATGAGGACAGAATCCCCTCTTCATTAGAGAAAAAGTGAGTTGGAATTGGGTTGAAATCTGAATTTGTAGCATGAAAATCCTGTCTTAGCCTGCCAACACACACAGCTTGTGCTTGCTTTCAAGTGGCATTTTCACTTTGCAACACTACTGATATGGGTGATGTCCAGTCAAGACCTAGTCTTGGTTAAGCACATTTCTAAAATTTTCAGTTAAGTATTAAAAACAGTTAAGTTTTTTAAAAACTGTATTAAAAACAGTTAAGTATTTTATAAAAATTCCAACACCCTCCTTTTCTACAAGAACTGCTTACTCACTGTGTACCTGCCCACCTGATACACTCCATCCTTCCAAATCCTGTCAGGTCTGTTACAGGACGCAGACTTTGTGTTCCTTTTCTTACTGCTGTGTTCGCACTGAGTTTTATTTTAATAATTTAATATTTATAACTTGTTTCTGTGCCTGTACTGGTCATTTCCCCAGTATTCTCAGTGCTTAATGCACATTCTGAATTTGTTTGGAAGTCTCTGTGCAAATTTCAAGAGTTTCAGAAATGCAGGACTGAGGTTTTTTCTCATTTTTGCACTAGTAAATCCTGAATTCTGCATGTAACCTGCCGGTACAGGTCGAGTCTTACCCTTTTCATAGTGATTTTACTCCCCTTAGATGTTGTAATAATATCAAATGAAAAAGACTGCCTGTTAGCCCAGCCTGATTTTCATATCCAGGGGATTCAATCTCATTCATTTGCTGTTTTGAGCAGCTCCTTTGCTGGCTCTGTGTACTGATGGTGTTTTGTGACTCCTCAGCTTTCTGCTCGCCGCAGTTCATTTCAAGGAGTGCACGATGACAGAGCGTGGAATTAAATGGGCCTGTGAGTATTGTACATATGAGAATTGGCCTTCTGCAATCAAGTGCACCATGTGTCGTGCCCAGAGACCCAGTGGAACAATTATCACAGAAGATCCTTTCAAAAGTGGTTCCAGTGATATCGGGAGGGACTGGGATCCTACGAGCACTGAAGGAGGGAGCAGTCCTTTGATCTGCCCGGATTCCAGTGCAAGACCAAGGGTTAAATCATCCTACAGTATGGAAAGTGCAAATAAATGGTCGTGCCACATGTGCACGTACTTGAACTGGCCAAGAGCTATCAGGTGTACCCAGTGCTTGTCTCAGCGCAGGACCAGGAGTCCCACGGAGTCCCCTCAGTCTTCAGGCTCCGGCTCCAGACCGGCCCCTTTCTCCGTGGACCCGTGTGAGGAGTACAATGACAGAAATAAACTGAACACAAGGGCTCAGCACTGGACTTGTTCTGTTTGTACATATGAAAACTGGGCCAAGGCCAGGAAATGTGTTGTGTGTGACCACCCCAGACCCAACAACATTGAAGCAATAGAACTGGCAGATACAGAAGAGGCTTCTTCCATCATAAACGAGCAAGACAGGGCTCGGTGGAGAGGCAGCTGTAGTAGTGGTAATAGCCAAAGAAGATCTCCACCAACAACCAAACGTGAATCTGATGTGAAAATGGACTTCCAAAGAATTGAATTGGCTGGAGCTGTTGGCAGCAAGGAGGAGCTTGAAGTTGACTTCAAAAAACTAAAGCAAATAAAAAATAGAATGAAAAAGACTGACTGGCTGTTCCTAAATGCTTGTGTGGGTAAGTTGTTTACTGCTACCTTCTGCTCTTGTGCTGGCGGTTAAATATTTTGGGAGAATGAAGAATTAAAACAGAAACTTGGCATTTGATTTCAAACCAGCTTTTTTTATCTCTGCATTTCCATTTAAAAAAGTAAGCCAAATGTGGAGGTTCCTGAAATAGCACCTGCTGAGAGAGGCTGTGAAGTTCATCCATAATCTGAACAGGGTTAGATGTGTCTCTCAAGTGTACTTGGACTTTTTTGACCTTTTGTAGACATGGATGTTCTTGTAACCAAATCCTCTTGTTCCATGTAATTGTCAAAAGGTGGAAAAATTACAAAGCCAATCTGCAGAACACGAGTGCATATAGATAGTACTGAAGAAAATGCCATTAATGGATGATTAAAATTACTCTTCTTTTTGCTATGGCAAGACATGCTCTGTAGAGTCAGCAGCTGCAGCTTGGGAGTATTTGTAAACAGTGTAGAGCTTGCAACAGTACAAGATGCTCTGTCAGATGTTAAAAATAACACCAAAATATGTAGCTCCAAGAAACTGCATGTGTAATACTGACCTTGAAAGTAATAATGTTGTATTAATACACATACTGTGTTGTAAATGTTTACAGGCTTTCTGAAAGTATTTCTGAAATCAGCTGCTTCAAAAAACATTCAAATCCCAATTTTGTTTTGTATTTTAGTGCTTTCCTAAGGAAATGCTGGATAATTCTCGCAGTGCTGTTAAAGAACAGAGCCATGTGAGAGCAGGGTTTTCTTCAGTTATTGACCTTGTGAGTTCACTTCTGTGCTGTAGCTTCCCAGAAGCAGCTATCGCGTGCCCCAGCGTACGAGCAGGTTCAACACTTGAAATATGCAACTATTTTTAGAGTAAAACACTTCATTTGAAACTCTGGCTCCACTAGTATGTCTCATGCTGTTCCTTAATGTTTCACAAAGTCACTTCATGGTTGTTGTAATCAAAAAGCTAATTAGTGGAGCTGCTTTGTTTAACATATTTGATCAGGTGTAAATGTTTTTGTGGGTATGCTGCGTTTGGTTTCTCTGAGCTAATAAATATTCTAGTTTATTTTTGTGTTGTGTGAGTAGTTAGACATGCACTCTTCCTTTTGGAAAGAGATGTCTCAGTATTTCCTGATACCTCCAGTTCCTTACAACCTGAAATGAAGCAGCTGTGTGGTATTTTTTAAGTTACTGAGTGCCAAGGTCAGTTGTTGGAGGTTGTTCCTATGCCTTACAAGGATATTTATCTTGCATTCTGATAACAATTGTATTAAATATTAGGCTGTTTTATCCCTTTGGTTTTTCAAAAGTGATTTTTTTTGGCTATTCTAATGTTGCTTAAAATATTTCACACTTTCTGATTTAACCTGTGTGGGAAGGGTTGTATTTATATTTAAGAACGTGGGTTAGCAAGTATTTAATGTTGCTTGTGACTATATAGTTGTACATAAAGCCCAAAACCATGCTCAGTGAAGTTTTGTAATGCAATAATGATTTGCTCTGAAGGGATCTTGGTGGGAAAAGCAGAATGCAGGTGGAGTTGTGTGCTGATTGTTACTGCTGCCTGCTGAAAGCTTTCATGGATTTCTTTCTCTGACTTAAACACCTGCTGTACTCCTGGGGGAGAGGGATGATGGGGGCACAGGAAGCAGCAAACAAAACTGTTAATTATCTGTCCTTCATCTCAGAATTTCATTTTGCATATTGCAGATATATTTTTTTTTCCCCAAATACTCCTTGTGATAGGAATAACCTTAGGAAGATTGATGGAGATTGCATGGATTCTCTTGTGCTTGTCTCTGGTTGTTGGGTAGTGTATCTGTGCTACAAAAGCACACCAATTTAGCCAGTAATCATTAAAGCAATAAGCTGAATTTCTGCTTGTGATCTTAGTGTGACATACTTAAACCAGTTTAACTGTCAATTGGATAATTTTGCCCAAAGCATCTGTTTTTACCATTGAAATCAAGTGGGTCACTGTTATTTAGTGAGTTCTGTTTGTTTGCCAGCTGGAACTCTTGGGAAGTTTTAGCTGAGCTGAACACTTGTCAGTCCTTAGCCAAGCATAATTATAAAATAGGACAAGTTCATGTTAAATACCAAGTACATTTGTGCACACTGATGGCCAAGAGTTTGTGTGATACCCTGCTCCATCTGACAGATGGTGCTTAGCAAGGATTTGGGGGCTTCACACTGAAACCTCCAAGTTGAAGCTGTGGAGGGTTTAAGTCAGTTGTGGAGGGTCCATTTGCTTTGAATCCATTGTTTTGCAGGAGAGATGTTAAAAAGTTAACTTTTAAAGTTAACCCTGAAGTTAAAAATAAGGTTTAAAGGAGTAGGAGGGATTCTTGGCATAGTGGTTATTTTCTTTTCTCTTAGAAGATATTATCTGTCAGAAGGTACCAAGGAAAATGTCTGATACTTCAGGACAGCTGTTTGGTTGAACTCCCTCTTCACAGCTCAACTCCACTACAAAATTCTTTTTACTAGATTTTAAATTTAATGTCAAGTTTCATTAAGAAACATGTATCAGACTACTCTTTTCCACTCTTTTCCACATCTGTTCTTTTTAGCTGAAACATGGAGAGATGTGTGTAAAGTAGATTTAAGAAGGTGTGTGTGTTTGTATTTGTGTGTGTGTGTTTGTTTTTTTTTTTGTTCTGTTGGAGGCATCCATTAATGCTTTTCCCACCTCAGTAAGGAAACGTGCCACCAAGGCTTCTGTTCCCTGCAAACCCAGGCTGGACAAAATGTGATGAGTGCAACTCCTGCCTTTCAGCACGAATAGTTTCCTTGGTGGAGGGTGTTCCTTCCAAAGCAGAAGGATTAGTGGTGTTCCCCATTCAAACTCTGCCAGCAAATGTACTTGAATGTTGCTTTTTTTATTGACTTGTTTTTTTCCAAGTGAGCGTATCTGTTGGGTGATTCTTTCTCAGAAAGATGTGACTTTAAACTGATTCATGTGGTTAAAATTTATTAAAATCCTAGCAGAAACTGGAGTAAGCGTGGCTTACTGGCTTCCTCCAAATGCCAGTGTAAATTACAAATGGTTTCTGCAATGACACCAATATTTTCTACCATAGTGGCCTAGAACAAGGTTAATGTTGAGTCCAAAGTGATTCATTTTTTAGGGGAGGGAACTGATGTATACTTAAATTAAACTTTATTACCTTTTCTGTAACTTATGGCACCTGTGGCAGAGGCTGTCAGGCAGTCCTGGTGGCCTGTGGGACTTACAGAATGTGATGTACAGCAGTCAGGAGTTACTGTGGGGCCTGGTGCAGCTGGTTCCAGCTGGCTGTGGATTGAAGGAGTACAAATGGATGAGGATGGCTGTGCTGTAAAACCTCTCTGGCATCCAGAGTTTGCTTGGGTGTTACCCTGGAGCTTCCCATCTCCTGGCACTTCAGGGCTGCATTTGACAGTGATGCTGGCAGAGTGTGTTTGCTGCAGGGCACTGCTGGGGATTCTTGAGTTGTGAGTGCAACTCCTGAGCTTGAGCTGCTAGATTAAAAGTAAACTGCATTTCTTCTCCTTTTCCTTTCTCCTCCACCTGTTTGTCACCTGCTGCAAGAGTGTGTTCTTCTCTTGGTGTGGGTCAGTAAGGTGGGTATTGCTGGCATGGGCCAGAGCTCCCTGTGGGGATGGTGCCTCCCAAAGCAAGTAGGCACACATTCTTCTTAGCTCTGTGAAAGAAACCACTAAGAGTGTGTTTCTTAAACAAATCCAAAATATTTAGAGCAATCTGTGATGAATCTTGTTTTGCAGTGCATCCTTAAAAGGACTGTAAGTTCATTCCTAGTATTCCTACATATGTCTGCTTAGTTTTTCCTTTGTCAACTGTTTTATCTCTCCTACAGAGGTTTTTATGCCATTAGAGTTTTGAATTAGTGCCAGATATATTACCCAGGCCTTCAGAAACCCTGTGGGCAAGGAGAGTCTCCCTGGCCAGACGTGGGTATGGGGTTGGCTGGGCTGTGTCCCACGCTGCCCTGCAGCTCTGGGAGGCACAGGGGCACCTCTGCTCTGTGTCCTGCAGAGCCTCTGGCTCTTCTCTGAGTGTTCACAAAGGCAGCCTGAAGGAGCTGACCTGAACAAAGTGCTTTCAGCTGGCACTGCCACCCACAGTCATCCCAGGTGCCCTTTCTGTCCTCCTGGCTGTTTGAAATGAAGCTGGATTGGGGATGTTTTTGTGGGGCTGCGGGGGTTTTGTTTCTTTTTGCTGGTGTAGTCAGTTCAGGCTGACTTCCTCATCACATCCAGGGTGCAGCTGAACCTTGATGCTTCTGTTTCTGCTGTGCTGGGGGAATGGGAGGTGTCTGGGTGGGAGCAGGAGAGGCCAGGAGAGGCTGTGCACCTCTGCTTGCTGCTGCCAGTGTGGGCTGGAGCTGCTCAGGGAAGTGCAGCGTGGCTTCCTCACTGCCACACTGCCCGTGCCTGGGGACTCAGAGGGTGCCTGTGGGGATGGCTGGGGGGAGAGTCCCTGCTGTGATTTGTACAGCCCAGCCTCCTTCCCTCTTCCCCTGGGACAGTGGGAAGCATGACTTGGCTGCTGGGCCAGGTAGCAGTGATGCAAGATCACAACTCTCACCTGGCTGGGAGAGCTCTGTGGGTTGTCACCTGTGCCTTGTACATCTGTCCTATCATAAATGCTTTACATTTGTTGTGTGTATCTTTGAGACTGAGGAGAACTCTGCCTGCCTTACTCCTTGGCAGAAAATCATAACTCCTTTTACTTTGGTCTCTTGACTACTTTTCTTAAACACTGTGATATTTTATGCTACAAATAATTGAATAAATGATCAAGTTAAAACCAGTTATTTCAATTTCCCATAGAAGCACTGATGGTTAACTTTAATAATTAACTTTAATGATTTTCCACTGTCCAGCCTCCCTTTGGGGTACAACCCTGCAAGTAACTAGGGGTGTGGATGCCTCTGACATATTGGAGAGGGAGAAGGACATCTTTAAACAGTTGTTCTTACGTCTGTGCTGCTTTGTCTTGTAATGATATATTCAAAGCATACTACATGGATTGTATGTAGGGAGAACAGCTGTTTGCATGGAACAAAGAATAACCAATAGTTATCCTCTTGTGCATTGGATGGGTTCAGGTTTAAGGTTCATGTCTTCTTGGAAGTATTTACTTGGGTTTTTTAGCTGATGCAAGGTGCTGAGCTTGAAAAATGAAAAAACCTTAATATACAGAAGTTTCTGTCTCATTGTCGTTACCTGGAGAGTGACCTCCTGTTGATTGTATGCTAATATTGACAAAGGAGACACTGGAAATCAAGAGAGAGAAGGAACAGAAGGGTGTGTTAGAAGCCCATAAAGGTTTTTCAGACAACCCCTCTTTTTTATAAATTGATGTGTCACATTTGCTTGCAAAGCAGTCCGTCCTTCAGGAGAAATTCTTCCCTGGCTGAAATTGCGAGTTACTTATTATCAATAAAACTTCATTTATGGCCACCTGATGTGGCCCTGGTGAAGAGCTGGAAGAGCCTGAGGGCTGACTCAGCTCCAGAAAATGCCACAGGTCCTCAGCAGTCTGTGTTTGAGGAGAAGAGATTCTTAACAGGTGTCAGAATTAGGTTTTAGTGGGTCAGTTGATCAGCCTCTCACTTGCTGGCACTTAAATCAATCTTAGGATTAGTCCTTAGATGAGTAAATGAGAGCATATATATGACAGACCACTTGCAGTTGTATCTGTGGCAGAAGAGAAGCAGCACAGGGCTCTGTCTCTGATCTGTTTTATGTTACAGCAGGAGCTGTCTCCACTTCTGACTTCTAAAATGTATAACTTGGTTGTTTGAGCAATTTGCCTTCTCTTGCCAAGCAGTTCAAGGCACTGTCCCACACAGGAGGCACAGTGACCTCCTTAGGATGAAGTGTTTGCTTTTGCAGTCTGCTCAGATGGAAGAACACAGTTATTGGAGGCATTGCAGCTTCCTTGAACCCCAGAAATCCCTAATCCCACCTTGTTCTTGGGATAGTCAAACTGCAGCAGTCTGCTGAAAGAATTTGCTTACTGCATTTGCAGCTTGTGCCAGCCAGTGCTCTACAATTATCAGAAAGATACTGAAGTAAACAAAGGCTGTGCTGTAGTATTTTCCTTGGGAACTTTTCTGGCTGTTCTGAAGCCACTGGAAAAGTGCACTAAGGGAAAGCGGGACTTGGTTTTCTAGAAATGCTTGTGAGCCTATCTTGCATATTTTCCGAGTTTATATAACTGCACTAAACCCTATAAATATTTACATGTTCTAAAGAATAAACCTAATAGCACCTTAAGCTGAAATAGTTTGGTTTTAGCAGCTAATTCTGGCTTATTTAGTATGAGGGTAATATTGATGCCTAAAAAAGAAGGAAGTTGTAAAAGTTGTAATAGGATCAAGATGGTAAGAGTTGTTGTTGGGTGATTAATATTTTTTTTTAAATTTAGTCTTTTAAAATACCTCTCTTAATTTCTGTCATCTAATATATACTAAGATTGCAAATGTCTGATCTGTGCTGTTATAAGAGACAGGGCTTTGCTAGAAGAAGAAAAAAACCTTGGCTCCTGGTGCTGTGAAAGTCTTCCAATAAGAGGAAATGTCTGAATTGCAAAATGGGAGCACAGTTGAACCTGTAAGTGCAGAATTCTAACTTGCACTTGTATTTTCTCATGACTTGGATGCAGCACTTGGCATCCTGTCCTCTCCCTCAGGATGTCACACTATAGTCAGAGATTTTACATTAGGCCAAGCAGAATTTTTTAGGGGGCACACAAAGACTGGTGTATTCAGGGCCAACAGCAAAGGGACATTTCTGGAGTCCACTTTGAAGGAAAGCTGTGGTTGTGTGGATCAGGAGCAGGCACTGAGTCACTGGGATGTGGTTGTGTTGCTCTTGATGCCAATCAGGGCTGTGCCCTCACAAGGGTTTGAGCTCCTGGAGGCTCCTGGGTGTTCTGGGAACAATCTTCAGGCAAATGCCACTCTTCCTTTTGACATTTTACCAGTCTGGGGAATGCAGTGGGTGTCAGTGGGGAATAATCCAACTGGCACAGGACACGATTGTCTGCTTGTGTAAGTAATGAGGCACTTCTGTGTTGTGAAATGCAGGGAATTATAACATCAGTAAATATTTCTGTAGTATTTCTCATAAACAGTGGGGGTTTTAAGCTCTATTTAAATAGACTTAATGAATTGGAGGCTCTGGTTCATCCCACAGAAATCAAAGCCTTTGCAGGAATGTGCCTCCTATTGTCAATACAAGCATATTCAGGTCTCATTTTAGTATGGTGATACTGAATTTCAGAACTGCAGGCGTGGTACATGTAGGCAAATTCACCTTATAGTTTTGGGGCAAGATTTGTGTTTTCTGGTTCATATTTCTGTCAGTCTGCCTGTTATCACGGCATTTTGTGTCCACTGCTGCCTTGGATTGAATGCACTGGCACTGTATGCAGGATGGCACTTGATGGGCTGTCAGGAATTCTCCCTGTTCTTCTGAAGTGGCTACATGGAGTAGATATTTGGTAGAACAGGTGAAGAGAAATGTTAACTTCTTGCTGTGGCTCAGAGGGGCCAAGGAGGCTTGTAATGCCCAAGGAATATCAGCCCTGTAGTGAGTTGGACTGGACAAACCAAAGCTTCCTGATGCTTCCCACTGCTGTAAAGAGTAATTTTAACCTGTTTTGATTAAAGAGCAGAGGATGACCAGATAGTATCCATGCACACAGTCACATTGCCATCTCTCCATGAGCTGTAGCTGTGCTGGTTTGTGGCATGCAGCACACCAACCCTATACCTAAAATACTACTAAAAATACATTCCTTTATTTATTTTTTTTTTTATTAAGGCCTAGAAAACATACTCAGTTTGCCTGGTTTGGATGTATTACTTGATCTTTAGCTTAAACTTCATCAGCAAAATTTAGAAACACACTTTTTAACTGACAGCTTATATAACAATTTTAGTAATTCTAGGACATGGGGCTTTTAGGAATGTCAAGTATTGCAAGACGTGGGAATAAACTTCCAGAACTGGCAGTGCTGCATAGAGCACATGTCACTGATTTGGATCCTTATTGCAGCTTGTAGTAGTTAGTGCTTGAAAAAGGCACTGCCAAACCTCACGTGACCACCTCAGCATCAGCCTTAGATCTCAGTTGTTGCTGAGGTTTGATGAAGAGTGGGATGATAATAAGCAGCTGAGGGTGGGGGACTGGAAGAACAATTAAAATGATGAATTTCCCAGTAGTAGGCTGTAGTAAAATGCACTGCTTGAGAGGCTGGCTGGCTGGAATGTGATTTGGGTCTGATTATCTGTCACCAAAAGATCATTTTAGGGATATTTGTTTGAACTTTGAAATCAGTTGTGGATGTTTGGATTTTCAGAGTGGCCACCTACCAGTCTTGGGTGGTCTTTGGTGTTGGGGGATATGGTGGAAAGTGCAGATGTGGTAACAGGAGTCTCCCCAGTATCAGTAGGAGTGGTTAAAATGCAGAAAGGGTTATGTGCCTTTTAGTCTTTAACAAGGTGCTTCTCCTAAATTAGTGTAATAATAATAAAAAATAAGGATATCATAAGATAGCAGAGAACTCGCTCTTCTGTCAAATTTCTTCTTTCCTCTGATTCTTGGGCTTGCCAGAGCTGTGGTATAACTTGTTTTGAGAAGGCAGGTCATGAGAAATTTGATTTGTTTTCTGGATACACATACAAATCTACACACACACACAAAATATCAGTTTGGAGTATTTGGTTGGAATGATCATTGCAACAGCCATGAGGAATTGCCTTATCAGTGGCAGAAATGTTGCTTGCATGGAAATAAAGTTCTACACTTGGTACTTCTGACTCCTACAGAGCAAGAACTAAAATTGGACAGACAGAACTCATCAGGGGAGAATACACGGGCAGGCACTGAATGAGGCAGGAGTGCTGGAGAGGAACAGGAATGTCTTCCTTACAGGAGACAGACACATGCAGCACAAAACTACAAAATACTGTCCTGTATGGTTTTCCTGCTGCCCTGGCCTGTTAGGACTTTGGAATGAGTGGGTAGATACTGCATGGCTAAAATTTGCTGTTGAATTGCTGTTTTGGGACTTCTCTGCTTCAGACCACTGTTGAATAATCAAACTTTTTGATTTTTGATTTCAGAGTTTTCTGTGGAAGCTTATACAGCACAGCTCATAACTTTGTAGAGAAATGTCTTGCACTGATAATCCATTGTCCCCGTGTTTCTTCTGAAAGCTTTATAATCTCAGCATTCAAAATGATACTTTTTGGCTGAGCTAAGAATGCTTTTCTAAATCCTGGATTAACCAGCAAGCCAGTGGTTAGTGTGCTTCTCTGCTAGCAGCCATTTCAATTTGTTGTGTTGGAGTTTTTTTAATTTTGGTAGGGAATTTTTACTCGTTTGGGATGAGGGGGTGGGAAGTGTTGTGGTTTTTTTCCTTTTTTTATTTAATTTCAAGTCCTGAGTGGGAGTGATTGTCCTGATTGGGTTTGATGACCTTTCCTGTTCATCAGCTTTTGTGTCTTGGTGAGCAAATGAAGTGAAGGATGGAGTTGGGTCTCAGTTTCCGGCCTTCACTCAGCTGCTGACTCTCAGGAGCTGGGAAGGAGGTTTAGCTGCAGAAAATAGGGATAGGGTTTTCTCATTTGTCATCTGTGTTCTTCTCTGCTTGAGCTGCTGCAACAAGGGCTGCTTCTCAGGAGTGAGATTCTATTTACTGCTCCAGTAAAGATGGCTTTAGGGACACTGTTCTGTTTCCTCAGTTCAGCACTGCACTGTTCTCTCGTGGACCACGTACCTAAAATAGAATATATTTGAAGGAATTTCTAAATTTAGGAAGTCTTATGTTGGAACAGATCCTGTTAGCAGCTCCACATCTTACTGATGGTGTATTCTGATAATTGCAGCTAAGGACTACATTCAGCATGATTGGTCTTGATAGGAAGCATGGGACATTAATCAAAGATTGCCAGGGATCCAGAAGACATTGGGGTCATTCATTGTTCTCTCATCTTGCTTTAGAAGCTACACACAGTGTATTTAATTTCTCTTTAATTCAGTTTTAATGGAGTATCCTGAGTGAAACTCTCAGGCTCCATTAGTTGCAGAGATGGTGAGCTGAAGAGAAAAATGTCTGCTTCATACCATTTGTACTGTTTGGAAAAAATAAAACTTTTTAGTCCAAAACCTTTTAATAGATCCTATTTCTATGATCTAGTAATTGGTGATAAAATAATCAAATTAATCTCTGTATTGTGAAGGAATTACTTTCTTTCTGGTCAAATGAAACGCTCGTGTGTATGTTACTGCTGGTGTTTCATCATGGGTCCACTTCTGAGCTGGCTTTTGGTCTCTTACATTTTCCAGCTAGTGTGGGTAATAGAAATGGTCTGAGTCGAGGTAAGTGTAAATATTTTGTAGTCTTCTGCCTAAATTAATAAAAAATTGGCAAGTTTCTTGCTGTGCAGCTGATCATCGTTGTTTGGCCTGTACCAGAACAGCTACAGCTGAGCTGTGAGATGAGGTGGCTTGTTCCAGAAGGCTCCCTCGCTGTCTCAAATGAGCTGTGTGTTGTTTCTGTGCCCTCAGGAGTTGTGGAAGGTGATTTAGCTGCTGTGGAAGCCTACAAGTCGTCCGGAGGGGACATTGCCCGGCAGCTGACGGCCGACGAGGTGCGGCTGCTGAACCGCCCGTCTGCCTTCGACGTGGGCTACACCCTCGTGCACCTGGCCATCCGCTTCCAGAGGCAGGACATGCTGGCCATCCTCCTCACTGAGGTGAGCTCCCCTGGCCCTTGCAGCCACAGAACAGCACTTCAGGGAGCTGCACCCTGTGTGCAGCCAGGGGCACGCAGCTCTGGTTTGGGCTGGTGGTGGAGTTTACGTGAATCGCTGCCTTGTGCCTTGGGTTTCTCCTCAAGAAGTGAGTTTGCTTTAAGAGACTCCCTTGTGATGGTCCTGAGGATGTTCAGTTTTCTCATTAATGAACAGTCTTGGCACACGTTGTGACTTTACTGGCAGTGGAAGTGAGCTATTGTGAGGCTTCCTGTGCTCTGGGTGAGGGAGAGGAAATGCTCTCAAAGCAAAGCACTGACATCAATGACAGTGTGGTTTATTCTGAGTTTGTTACTGTGTAAGTCTACCTGGGCTGGCTTTCCTGGCTTTTGTGGGGGCTTCTCTTCTAGAGAGAGGCAGATTTCTTGCTTTGCAAAATTGCTGCATTTTTTCCTATTCTTTGCCCATTTTATAGACTGACTGGTTCCTTTGTTTTGCTCTTCCACGTTCCACTGTGTCACCTCACTTCTGGTGACCTCTGCTGTTCTCCATCTTTGCCCTGTAAATAATTCTGTTACCTTTTTTTGTCTGTTTTCTTCAGCTCAGACTTCTGGTTCCTCACCTGATCAGGGCCAGATTTTTATTCTGCCTCCTTCCCTGATGCTTGATGCAGTTCTGAAAGCTGCTGTTTGCCTACAAAGCACATAAAGTTGATGGAATGCTCAGTGTTGAATAATTAAAAGGAGTAGATGAAGCAAGAC
The DNA here is from genome assembly GCA_013397555.1 of Urocynchramus pylzowi. Lineage (NCBI taxonomy): Eukaryota > Metazoa > Chordata > Aves > Passeriformes > Fringillidae > Urocynchramus > Urocynchramus pylzowi. The sequence goes on from VZRH01002022.1 coordinate 25,317, forward strand.
AAATGTAGCTAAAGCCTTGAGTATATATTTATATACGACTAATATCAGTAGCTTTGTGCTGCTTGCATAACTCAGTGTGGATGGAGTTACATGTTTTAAAACAAGTTAATTTACTGAAATACTGTCTTAGGGATTTTTGTGTTTGGTTTTGTTTCAGTGCCTGGGAATACTGACTCATCTTGTCATTTCTGGAAATGCTTAGTAGTGTTTGAGTCCCAGTGATAATTTCCTTTTCTAGGATATGAATGAGTGAAAATGTGGGTCTTAAAGGTGTTTTTTTATGTGCATCTGGTATCGTCCTTGTGCCACTTGTCCTTCATAATTAAATGGGTTTCTGCTGCCAGTGATGACTAGAAGTGGAGAAGTTTAACTATCTTAGCTTCATAGGTTTTGGGAAGATTGTAGGAAACTCTCTTGTGCAGTGGTGATAAAGTTTTGTTGAATCTAGACTTGACTCATGCATGAGATTTGAGATTGCTGTTATTATGAGCTCTTAGCTATTTTTTCCCTCTTTTTCAGCTGGGACTGGTCGCCTGTTAATTCACTTCTTCAATTTAAAGATGTTTTTTAACCAGCTTTATGTTATCAGTTCCATGACAAATGAGACATTTCATTAAGAGTCACTAAACTTTAGATCTTTCAGGGTGCCAGTGTTTACATTCTTGCATTCCTTGCTAACCAAATACTCTCTGCTGGTGGTGATCATCCCTCCCAGATCTTTACATTGAATGGGATAGTGCTGAGTGCAGTAACTGCTGTTTTTCAGGTGTCCCAGCATGCAGCCAAGTGCATTCCTGCCATGGTGTGTCCGGAGGTCACGGAGCAGATCCGCCGTGAGATTGCTGCGTCTCTCCATCAGCGCAAGGGAGACTTTGCTTGCTATTTTCTGACTGACCTTGTGACCTTTACGTTGCCTGCAGGTAGCTACAAAACCCTTCTTCCTGCTGGGAGGTTTTATTGCTTGGCCACTAGTTGAAAATGATGTATTTTGACTTTCTGGTGGTGATGTGTGTGTAGGTCTTATTCATTAAGAACCTTATTAATTAATTTATTAAGAGTTTTATTTATTAAGACCGATTTTATTAGATCAGGTTTAGTAGTTGAATTTGATTGCTCAGTATTTGCACACTTCAATCCATACATTGTTCCTGTGAACTGAGCATCTGTTGTCCTACTTAGACATGAAGAAATGGAAAAAGAGTGGTGTGTTCTAAGGAGAGGCTGTATTTAAAGTGAAGATTGGAGCCCAGACATTTCTGGTCCATGATGTGACTTTTCACATGGCTATTTTAGCTTTCAGGTCTTTCTGTTGAGGCCCAGAGCTGTTCTTTTTATCTAGTTATAGCAATAGCACTTTTTGAATACTTTTGAGGTGCTCTGAGATCAGGAGAATGTTTACCTGTTAATAAGAAGCTATTAGAAGACTTCTGCTCTTCAAAAGCTGTTTCCTTTAATAGAAATGCTCCCACTAGTCAGAAAAAGTGCAGCTGCAAACTGTGCCAATCAGCAGATCTGTTTGTCTTTTTTATAAAACATTGCAAGAATTCTATTTGGAACCCCTTTGGTTAAGTGTTACCTCATCTCCTCTACAAAATTCTGAATAATATTTACCACTTGTGCACCTGACTGAGGTGCTGTATTCAGTTGTACTCTGTGGGGTTGTGTGTGAGGGGCATGTGGGGTGGATGTATGGGGTGTCTGGGAGAGTAAAATTTCATTGCTTTTTAGGGAGAGAGGGGAAAGGGGCAAAAAGGATTTCATAACATGTGAGAAATGTTCTCTCCAGAGCTTAAGAATTTGTTTAGTATTTTCAAGAGAAACATCTTAAAGCGCTCTGCAGCTTTTGGACACATGTAATAGCCATTAAGTAATTAAAAAATAGAACTGTTCAAAAGCTTTTGTGCATCAAGACTTTCCACTTTCCTCACACTTTGCCAACTGCACATCTTTTGCAGTTTGGCTCCAGAGAGCATTTCCAAGGATAGAAGTATAAATCTCCCAGTCCTGCTCAGATATTACCTGAACAATGTAGTTTAGCAACCAGTTTCCACTCGACCTTTCAAATATCAGATTGGATCCTCCTGAAAAGCCAATGCTTGGATGTTAGAGAGCAAAGCTTTTACATTGATTGCTGGTCACTGCAAGCAGTTTTAGCTTAAAAAGCCCCAATCAATCATACAAAAAAAAGAAAAAAAAGACCACCCCACATCACCCTGCCTGCACCAGGCATTAATGTGCTTCAGTAGCAACTCATGTGCCTAAATGTGGACTTAAAAGCCCTGGGGTATTGGACATCTGAGCAGGACTGGCAGCAACCACACTGCAATTAAGAGGGATCTTTGTGTCCTTGAAATACCACTTAGGCCCCAGTCCTTATCCCCTAAAGTGCCTGAAGGGGTGCTGGATGTTCCTGTTCCTATTTTATTTACTGCCTTAACTTTCACGTGTTTAAGTTTCATGATTGTGCTGAAACCAGCAAAGTTTCTCTGGTGGTTGCTCTGCCTGGCAACCCTTTACTGCCTATCCTCTGTTGGAATGCAGGCCAGGAGCAAATATTTACTGTGTGGCACATGCTGAATTTTAGAATGTGTGACAGTGTTTGTTGTTTTAAATGATACAGCAGTCACAAAAGAGTTCTGCCCATTATACAATTTTCCACCTTTTTTTTTTTTTCCTTTGTTTTTATGAGGTAGTTGCAAATTCTGTCTGTAATGCTCTTGGAGCAGTTGTCAGTACTGGCATTTTCCATGGCATACCTCAATAGCTTTCCCATTTCTTGTTTTTTAACTTGCTGCAAACCATTGGGGTTCTCAGAACTATTTCTTTGAAGCCTGAATGAGATCACAAAGGAAGGGCATGCTCTGGAGAAGAACACATCCCTTGGCAAACTGTGCCTGTCCATTGGGATAGACTGCAGAGGAGAAGCCATTCCAGATGGGTGGAAAACCATTGCTTAGGATTGAAGCTGTGCTAAAATACAATAGGGTTGAAAGTAAAAATACTCTTTTTAGAAATTTCTCACCTCAGAGTGGTTCTTCACTTTCTCCTTCAGAGGAGTCCAGCCTTACCCTGTGCATGCTCTGATGATCCTTTCTGCATCAAAGGTGTGACAGCGAGGCTGAGATGCAAACCTGCCTCAGCAGCTCTGCAAAGCCTTGGGTCACACATGACAGCAGCTTTCCAGAGGAGGTGCTAGGGCTGATAGGGCAGAAGCTGTTCTGTGAGTTCTCCTGAGCACCAGCTGGTGAGGTCTCTTTTACAGTAACATGGAGTGAGTCTTGTATTTGCTTTCTGTTTTTTCAGATATTGAAGATTTACCGCCCACAGTCCAGGAAAAATTATTTGATGAAGTACTTGACAGAGATGTTCAGAAAGGTAAATGCACTGAGAACAGCTGGGATCACTCCTGGCTTTTCATTGGAGAATGTGTCTCTTACTAAAAATAGACTACATGTGTCTGTATATGCATGGTTCTGTCCATGAACATGTTTTAAATAGAGATTGGGTGCTTTCAACTGGATCTGCACTCTGGAATTCATAAAGTCACAGAATGGTTTGGGCTGGAAGGGACCTTGAAGACCTTCTAGACCAGGTTGCTCCAAACCAGCAGCTTTCAGAATGGGGCAGCCACAGCTTCTCTGGGCAGCCTGTGCCAGGGCTTACCACTCTCACAGGGAGCAATTTCTTCCCAATATCCCATCTAACCCTGCTCTATGGCAGTGGGATACCATCCCCCTTGTCCTGTCACTACATGCCCATGTAAAATTATTTTAATTTTAATATTTCCAGTCTATTTATGAGGTAGAGGGAGAATGGAGTCTGTAAAAATCATGTTTGTAGAGCTTTTAAAAAATCTTTAAAAGTCAGTTTTGAGTCACAAGCTTTTTAAGGAAAACTGAAAAAAATCCTTTCATTTCAGTAACAATCCTCAAACAAATGATGTGAGTGCTGTGGTTTGGTTTTGGTTTATTTTATTGCCAGTAGAAGAAATTTCCTCAGTGTTAGTTGACCTGTTCATTGTGATGCCTTGTGAAGGCTGCCCTAGAGCAGAGGCTGGGCAGAGCTAAAGAATAAAGCAGGGATTTATGAAAAGGATCTCCTCCATGGATCCACCTTGGGCAGCACCAGAGCCCAGCCAGGGCTGCACCCAAGATGACCCAAAATGGCCCCAAAATGCACGGCCGCTCCCGGGGGCTCTCCCTGGGATCAGTTCTGCTCCATTTGCACCTTGGAGTTCATTGTCCCATTCCAGCTTTAGCCCAGGCACTCCCATCCTGCTTGTTTTTCTCTCTCCAGCCCACCTTGGTTGTGCTCTTGGGGCTGAGATTTGGATCATTTGTCCTTGGTCCCCAGCTAGAGTCTCCCTACTCTGTGCAGAGAGCTTACCATCCCCTAATATGAAGCTCAGAAGTGCACACTAAAGCAGCACAGAATCTGAAAAATAAAAAAGCTCAAACCTGAGGCATCAGTTGTAGTATGGAGGAAAGCAGAGTTTTATTCACGCAGAGGGGTAGCTCATTGAGACCGTGCCATTATTGTGCTATCTGAGAGAAATAAGAGCTTGTTTAAGAGCTGGCTGTGCCGTTGCAGAGCTGGAAGAGGAGTCTCCCATCATTAACTGGTCCCTGGAGCTGGGGACACGGCTGGACAGCAGGCTGTACGCGCTCTGGAACCGCACGGCCGGGGACTGCCTGCTGGACTCCGTGCTCCAGGCCACCTGGGGCATCTACGACAAGGACTCCGTGCTGCGCAAGGCTCTGCACGACAGTTTACACGACTGCTCCCACTGGTGAGTCAGGGCTGCAGCAGCAGAACCCCACAGCCACCCTGCCCAGTTCCCTCTCGTCTTGGTTTGAACAGACAGGTCTCTGCTAAGGAAGGAGCAGCCTCCCCTGAAATGGAAAATGTCAACCTCCTCCCTCCAATTTATTGTAATTTTGAAATTAAGGGGCTCTCAACGATATGTGAGCAGGAGTAACAGTTCTTTACTAGGAAAATTAAAAATACAAATGCAGTAGTACAAAAAAAACACTGTCAGAGTCAGAATAGGATCTGATACCCTGTGGGTCAGGGTGGTGGCAGCAGCGCCATTAAATGGTGGCTGCAGCCCTCCTGCAGTGCCAGCTGTGCTTCTGTTGGAGCAGGGATCCTGGACAAGGGTGGAGTTTTCCCCCACCCAGGTCTAGTGGTGGTGTAGATGGGGTTTGGTCTTTTTCTGGGAATGCAGTGGAGAAGAAAGCTGCTCCTCTGGAATGCAGTGGGCAAAGGCTGCTGTGGTGTTGCCAAGGTCAGATTGGATCCAGGTAGGAATGCTGGCTCCTCCCCTGGGCAGAGCCTCTGCCAATAGGATGATGGAATTTTATCAGTGACACTCACTGGCCCATGAACAGAAGAGATCTGCTGTGGAAGGGATAAAAAAAACTGCCCCACTTGGTTTTGGCAGGTGGCCCAGTGAACAGAAGATCACTGCCCCACCTCTAACAGATGATTATAGAATACACACCCCCTGCCACATCTTGCATTGCAGCCTAAGACACCTGTGGATTGTGCTCCTCAAAGCTCTCGTGGTCCCAGCTGGGATCTTCATCTCATGTTTTAAATAGGAGCACTGGAAACTGTGAACTCAGGGATGGTGTGTGATGCTCAGCAAAAGGCATTTCAAACACTAAAATGCTTTATACTTGTCAAGCATGCACTAACCACAGTTACTGCAGCTGGAATTTGTGTCCTTGCAATGTAAATCATGCACATGCCATGCCTTGCTGCTTGGTGGGAGCTGTGCAGATGATTGTTAGTAGAAGATAGCCTTTATTCCTTATAAACTTTCCAGTGTTTTCATTCCATCTGCTTAGTTACAGCTTTACTCAGAATTGCTCATTTTTATCCCTGTTCTGTCTGCTAAAATAATGGCAGTAAAGCAGAGAGTGTTGACATTTAACTGGTTCTGTAATTTGGCCATAAAATTGATTTATCATTCTGTAAAACAACTTTTCTTGCTTTGCACTGACCTTCTTTAGTTGGATACTGTGGTTTCCTTCTACTAGAGGGACAATTTTAGTTGTTCCCCCAGTGGTGTCCAACAGCTCTTCAGGGTGTCCTGGACTAAGGGATGAGCTGATAAAGACTGATAATCCAAGTCACAGGTGATAATTTCTTTGATGTTCTTGTAGTCAAGGACAGGAGAAACACTGTCAGCACATACTGCAGAAAGAACCTGTCCCTGTCCTCTTGCTGTGCAGAAGGTCAACAACAAAGATTAATTTAGGGATACCTGTAAGTAAATTTTGTGCTGTTGGGGGAGAATTCCCCAAATTAGCATCCAGAGCTGGATTCCAGAAAGTGGAGTTCTTCAGTAGCAATTCTCCTAGGAGCCAGTGTCTGAGAGGATCTGTCACTGCTTTGGAGTTGTTCAGCATGGAGTGTGCTTCTCAACCATGCAGGAATGTCCCTGGCATCACAGGCAGCTCCCATGAGGCCAGAACAGAAATTTAGGATAGATCAGGTTTTATTCTTCATGGTAACAAAACCAAACATGGTATCCAAAACCATGCTGCAGACTGCTGAGCTTGGACCAAATCTCCCAAAATGTTGGTGTTAATTGTGGTTGACTTACTGCTGTATCTTAACATAACTCTCATACAGAGGCTACTCAATCTTCTTGGGCTTTTATGTCTAGACAGAATTTTCATTTTACTCTGAATTTGTGTAATCTTTATCCTTATTAGAAGCATAATTTTTAACTGATTGATGTGTTCCTTCAAGGGAACAAGTCTTCAGACTAAAAAGAACAAGTCTTCAAGGAGCAAGTCATGCTCATGTTAGGAGCAAGTCCTTATAATAAGTCTTTTAGTCAGATTTTGTTGTAAATTGATCATTCTGTACATCCTATAGGTGCTGTATGGATTCCATTTGAGAAGATACATTTAATTTTGTGGGCTAGGACATGTGGCTGATAGGAAGTGATGTTGTCACTGGAACAGGCTCTTAAATGCAATCCCTGCTTAAACTTTTATCTAGTGGAATTATTCTTCAAAGCCTCCACAAAGACACTTAAAAATGGGTATTTTTATAGTCAGACAGAAACCACTAATGTAACTCATTTGACCTCGTTTTGTTATGTTTGTTTAGATGCTGAACAAAGAAAAATCTATTTACCAGAGACAGTCTTGTGTCTGGTACTCAGAAAAAGCTCCATAGTGAATTTCCCAGAGGCTCTGGCCTGTGGAATCTTTTCCACTCACCTTTCAATAACTCCACTTTTTTAGTTTACACAAAAGTGTGTTCTGAAGTGCCCCTCTTTGTATTCCACCATTAGCTTTTGCTTGACAATAGGTACATGCCCTAAGTTGACTTTCAGATTTTTATTCTTTAATGGATACATTCAGTTCTCTTGTGTTAACCTGAAAAGTTTGCTTTAAATGAGATCAAAATCTGGTCTGTGCCTGACTAACTCAGGGAAGAAACTTCTTTAGGAGCACACTTTCACACTCCAGCTTTTAGGGAGTAGTTTGGTGTTTTCCTATTTTCTTCTTTCCCTTGAATTTTCTGGGCTTTCTCTCTCATTCTGGTGGTGTGGGAGTTTTTGTTGTTGTTTTGCTTTGTTTTTTCTTCTCTTTCCTCCAGATTAAATATCTTTCAGGAGACCTGGGAATGAATTAATTTAACACACAGTGCTGTTAGAAATTTATGAGAGAAAACAGGCAAAATATTTATTAGGTTCAAAGGTGGAAGTGTTGGTGTGTTTGGATAAAAACTGGACTGTAGATCCAGAAGATTCCCTGTAGATATTACTGTCAATTAGCTCAGACCTATCCAAATATCATAATAATAGGAATTTTAAGGCATGCAAAGGTTTTAGCTCAGGAAACCCAGCCTGGCTGGTGGCTGCTGTCCTACACACCAAGATTTTAGGGTGATTCCAGCTTCACTGAAAGCATAGGAAAGATCTTATCCACACACACACACTCACTGCCTGCTAATATTCTCAGATTTTAATTAAATGAGTTCATTTCAGTGACTTTTTTAATAAACTGAAACTTCAGAATGGTTTCTTTGTCATCACAGTAAAGGCCATTGTTTAAAAGTTGGCTTAGCCCTGTTCCCTAAATCCTGCTTCCTAATATGAAGTTGTGGCTTCTCCATAGTGTGGTGATTGGACAGAGTTAAAAATTTTAAAAAGCAAACACCTTCCTTTTAATGTGTCATATTTCTTGGTAAATGGTTAAAGAAAGTATCATGACTAAGCTAAATCCCACTTTGCCTATTTGATTCTTATCCACACTGCTTTACAACTCCATATAATGTGGAATTACCACCCCTTTGCTCCAAAATCTGGTATAAAACAGGTTCTGCCTCTTAACCATGGGCTATTGGAAATTGATATGCAAGTACTTTGAAGTTAATTAACTCATGATGTGGTTAAAAATGGAAAATACGTTTTTGGTTTTTTTTTTTGTGTGTGAGAAGAGTGAGCAACTCCTCCTGTATGAAATGGAAAGTCTTACTTATGTTCCCTGTATATCAACACTTTAATAAGCCTAAATAAGACTTAAGGAAAAAAATTCCTATTGGAAGAAGTATCAAACTAGGTAGGAGCCTGGTAGGAGCTTGCATTATGTTTGCTGTAGGCATTGCTTTTTTTTTTTTTAAGTGGTTCTTAAATAAAGATTAATAAATGGAGTCTCCTGAAGATAAAAAACAAAACAAAATCCAGTTTTCCTGCTACTTGCTCTCTTTCTTCCCCCTTCTTGGGATGAAGGATTACCGAGGTTAAATACTGCTGTCAGGATTATGGTGGTTGAGTAAATATTTTTGCCTTTACCATTTTTCTCTCTCTCTCTCTGAACATTTCAGGTTCTACACACGCTGGAAAGAGTGGGAGTCCTGGTATTCCCAAAGCTTCGGTTTACATTTCTCCTTGCGAGAGGAACAGTGGCAGGAAGATTGGGCATTCATTCTCTCTCTTGCAAGCCAGGTAAGAAAACTCCTTTGTCAGAGGGCTTTTGGAAAAGATATTTTAATGTCTAGAAAGAAGTTTCAGAACTAGAAGAGTTTCTTGGGAATATTTCTGTATGAAGGAAGAACATTCCTCTTAAGCCAATGATCTTAAAATCTTACTGGGTAAACTCCTCTGCTGATATAGAAAGGTTCATTTGAAATTATAATTTTTGAGCTTCCTATTAAGCAGTGCAACATAAAAAAGGAATTGTGGTATTAGAGAGAAGTCTGTAGAACAAACTAATAGACAATCATATGTTCAATATCCAGCTCCTGCAGCACTTTTACCTCCCAAACACACCTCCAAATCTGTCAGCTTACACTGCCCAAACTCCAGCAAGCTGAGATTTTATAACTCCCCTCCAAAATGAGATTTACATTCCTATAAGCTTCCAGCTATGGGAGTATTTTTAGCTCCTCTTTTAAAGTATAAACATGATTTTGGTGTTATTTTTTGAGATTTGTTTTGTATGTGCCCTTTTCCTATCATCAAAAGGTATTTGCCTTAAAGTGCCCTCAGAGGAAGGAATTATTTTTAGACCTAACATTATGTAGAGTTTCACTTCTAAGTGGGGAATGAAATCCATTACATTGAATCTGGGCAATAGGACAGAGAATTGTTACTGACAGCTGACAAGTTGAAATGTTTTTCCTTATTTCCAATAATTTTCTAGTCTTTTGTTTTTTCTGTCAAAGCTTTATCACTCTTAATAGCATTTTCTCTCTCAATTTGAAGACTGTTTTTCAAATTTCAAAGTAGAGGATGGTAAGTTCTGTTTCAAGTGATGTCTTTCCTTGTGTTTGGTTCAGCCTGGAGCGAGTTTGGAGCAGACACACATTTTTGTACTTGCACATATTCTTAGAAGACCAATTATAGTTTATGGAGTAAAATATTACAAGAGTTTTCGGGGAGAAACATTAGGATATACCCGCTTCCAAGGTAAGCCTTTCATCTTTTAAATTCACTTTTCGACAAGGTTGGGCTGTAAATCAGTAGGGACATGAAGTGACTGTCTGGAAAAGGATGGAATACTATTGTAGGTAAATTTTCATTTGCTATTAAAAGGAACAAAATAATCCTCTCCAAACTTGAAGTTTTTCATTTTATAGTGGGCATGGTGCCTGTAAAAGTGAATTCCATGGTACTTTAAAGGGGAATAAAAAAAATTAGTCTTTGTGTCAGTGATTCACACTTTACAGCAAGTGTGAATACTGACTTATTTCTCATCAGTACTATAATTTTGCATAGCTTGTTCTTTCTTTTTTTTCTCCTCCTTGTCTTCAGGACAGGCTGACTGTCCTTAAGATAAATATGAAGATGACTCAGGCCAGTTTTGCTTAGACTTAACATCTGTATATTTCTAAAGATGCATTTTCTGCTTTGCAAGCCAAATCTGTGTTTGGGCAACTTTCCCCTCTGTGACATGCTAATACTTTCTTACTCAAATAATAAAACATGAGAGGGGATTGGGAGCATCTGCACAAACTGAGCTGTAAACAGAACCCATGGGGAAGGAACTGTGTGTGTTCCAGGGGGTTGGGACATTTGTTTTGCCCACAGTTCATATTCCTGGCCTCAAGTGCATCTGCTTGATGATGACCCACTCTTTATTTATAGCTTGGCTGAGGACTTCCCAAAACATCTTTGTGATTTGAAAGAAAAAAATATGGTGACTTTGGAAGGAGGCAAGGCCATGATCTATAGAAAACCCTAAGCTGTGCAGTTAATGTTAATTTATAACTATTTAGAGTCTTGTTTTCTAAGTTTGGGGCAGTAACAAAACTTCATGTAGGGAAATTAATGACTTTTTTGAAGAGTCTAAAAGTAGTAGTAGTCATTGTAGTTAGATGTTAACTTTCCTTTTGATGATGAAAGGCAGCTGGGAAGGAACAGTTACTTTTGTCACTTAAATCTGACACTCCAGCTTTGTGTTGCTTTTAACTCCAAGGCTTAGTGGTTTGCAAGTGGTTTTATTTCCTAGAGTGGGCATTGAGGCAGACAAGTGTTACATGGCCTACATGTGCTGAAATTCTCTTGCTCTGTGAACCAGAAGGAAACTGAGTGCCTGGAACACCCTTTTACTGCACACAGGTTTCCAGGAATTTAAGCAGTCAAATAGTTACAACTTGAGATTTGTTTGCCACAAGCCACATCCATCCATACATGGAAACAGCCTTGGGAACAGGTGAACTTGGACTCCTGTGTCCCAGTACCTGGAATTGCTCCTCTCCCTGGCCAAGCCACATTTTTGTGGTTAATGTGTGCTCATCAAATGCCAGGGGCACAGCTGAAACCCAGCTGAGTGGACTGGGACTGGGGTGGGCTGCCAGGAGGAGTCTCCTGCTCTGGGCCTGTGTGTGGGCTGTGCTCAGCACCTGGGGCTTTGGGGAGTGCTGGGCTGTCCCTGCCTCTGTTTAACATCACATCCACCAGAAAAGCCCCTGGAAGTGTCCAAAGCCAGGTTGGACAGGGCTTGGAACCTAGGAAGATGGAAGATTGGGCAGGGGGTGGAACTGGATGGGCTTTAAGGTCCCTTCCAACCCAAACCACTCTATAGTAGAAATGGGGAATTGAATTTTTTTAATGCTTGCTCAACATCGTGGTTCAGTTTGTAGCACCCTCTTAGCCACCCCTATAATACTCTCCCTGACAGGAATTTTTTTTCCCCAGGGATTCCTTGTTCCAGCTTGGCATCCTTGCTGTAGCTGCTGTCAATCCCATAATTGCCAGCCTCCTTGCTCCCCAGATTCCAGCTGACTGCTAATTCTTTAAGTACTAAAGCTTCAGTGCTGGAAGATCTGTTTGCTCAAGCCCTAACTATGACCTTGGTCAGACCCTCCTGGTCTGGCCACATGTCTTTAGTGGCACAAATATACAGCTTTTAAAATTGAACAGGAAAAAAGATGACTGACTGAAGTGATCATCAGGTCAGGCTGGAGAAACTAAATCCTATGTGGGTGGCTTAAGGATAGGTGTTAGCCCATACTCTTTATTTTCTGTGGCTTGTACTCATGTCAACTGTTGTTACACGACCTTCTGGCTTTATATCAGACTGACTTTTATAACTCTTAAGAGCACTAGATATTCTCCCTGGCAATGCTTGAAATTCTTTTCTTGTGGAGCTCATCAGTGTTGAGGAGGAATGGAAAGTGCAGCACAGCCTTCTCTTGGGGAAATGATTAGTGTGGAGTTTTCACCAGGATAAAACAATGGTGAAAGAAGATTTCCAAACACTTGCTGAATTTCAGTGTAGAGATGGAGGCAAACAGATGAGTGTCAGTACTGAAAGGTCACAAAACTGTGCTCCCAAGAATTGAGGGACTGTCTTCCTTACGTTTGACTGGATGTCATCTTCAGTGTAAATTTGCATTTTGACTGCATGTTTGGTTCTTTCCCTTACTGCAAAGGTTTGAAACTTCCTGGTGAATGCTTATCCTGTGTTCTTCACCTTTCGTGTTTAACATTGCTTTAGAGTGAGACTTAATAATGGGGACAGGAGGGAGGGAGGGCTAAGAAGGTATTGAAAGGATCTGTCTTTAAATTGAGGCATTGTAAAAACTTGTGTGACTCTTAATTTTGAATGAATGGCAAGATTTTTAGGTAGCTCTTGATTGCTAATTCAAAAACAAGGCGGGGAGAAAAAAGCCACCTTTATTTACTGGTAGCCCCACTAAGTTTTACTGCAGTATAAAAAGATGAGCTCAAAAGTTAAGCAGAACCTCCAAAGCCACCCCTGCCTCAGATTCCCATTTTAGCATTGCCCTTCCCTCTCCATGGCTGTCGAGGAGCTGTGTTTGCAGCAGCAGCTGTACTAGGAGGGGTTGCTATGCTACATGTGCACTTGAGTTTATGTGGGGCTATTTTTAACCTGTCACAAGGTGAGCTGTGCTTTTGCTTAAGTTGTCTTGCACCAGTACACACCAACAATTATTTGTGTTCCTGGAAGAAAGGAGTTCCAGTTTTATTTTGAGACCTCGAGCAAATTGCTGTCTTTATTGCTAAAAGCGGTGTTGAGAAAAAGTGCAGTTCTTCTCAGAATCTGAGACATCAGGTGTTGGTTGTAGCTGAGCAAAGTAGTATCAGCTTTTTGGTGCTTTTTTTCCTTTTTTTTTTTCTTAAATTGATATGAATAATTGATGTGTGTTAATTTAATCTGTGAGTACTGTATATGAGCAGTCCCGTTCTCTGGGATGGGTTACATCAGTGCTGAGTAACATTTTGTGCAGTGAGTTCTTTTAATGATAAGTTTTGTGAGCAGATGGTGGAATTTTTGCTCTGGTAAAAATAGACATCTGACTGTAGCCTTTATTTCTGTCATGCAGACTATTTTTTTTCTTCAGTTTTAAGAAGAATTATCAAACATAAAAGGCTGCTTTTCTAACCTTGTTTTTTGTTCATCACTGCTCTATAGACCACAAATTTTAGGGCTGTGGTGATGTATTGGTTGTGATTGTAATCTTTTGTGTTTAAACTTGTACAGTTGCAAAGATATCTGACTTGTGTTAATTAACAGCAATTAGCTCTACTGAAAAGTGTGGCCTGTGTCAATGCAGACCAAACCATGTATGTTTTAAATGTGATGTGCTTCTGTTTGGCCCAAACCACAAGGTTTGTATCAAAATCCTTCCTTGTTGACCAAGCAGTTCTGGGCCTTACCCTGTGCTTTCCTTCCCCACAGGTGTGTATTTGCCTTTGTTATGGGAACAGAGTTTTTGTTGGAAAAGTCCCATAGCTCTGGGCTACACGAGGGGCCATTTCTCCGCCCTGGTTGCCATGGAGAATGACGGCTATGGCAATCGCGGCGCTGGTGCTAATCTGAACACTGACGATGATGTTACTGTTACCTTTCTACCCTTGGTGGACAGCGAGAGGAAATTATTGCACATTCACTTCCTTTCTGCTCAAGAGGTAAGAAAGAAACACCTGGTGTGTGCTGGTGACTTTGTCATAGCTGCTGCAGAAGCTCAGCAATCTCTGTAGCCTCCTGAGTTTTTGGTGTCCAAAGAGTTACAGGGAGTGTGCTGTTCTGCTCCCTTCCCCATCATTCCAGGTGATTCTGAAAGGTATTTTCCCACAAATTGGATGCTTATTTACAGCTCTGTAAATAGACTGTAACTTCATTGTCCATGTAAATCACAGAAACAGAATCACAGAATGTCCTGAGCTGGAAGGGACCCACAAGGATCATTCAGTCCAACTCGTGGCCCTGCACACACACCCCAGAAATCCCACCCTGTGCCTGAGAACACTGAATATCATCACACCTAGAAAAGGACACAAAAATAAGGGTTCTGTCACTAAGGCAAGACTGAAATCTGACTTTGGGGTTTTTTTTCCTAAAGATTAAACACAAATATTGGCCCATAGTTGCAGCATTTTCCACCTTCTATTCTAATGAAACTCAACTAATTTTTGCTTTAATAACTATGATAAAAATATGGAACTACTTCACTAAAGGGTGTGCATGGGTGAAGGGAGGGCTGGAAAACTGAAGTAAGTGCAGAAAGTAGGCATTCTGTAAATAAAAGGAGAAAAAGATGAGCTTCAAGTCTAGAAAGGGATGTTTCTTAAGCAAGCCATGGTATTTGTTATATTTTACAAGAGAAAATATTTCATGTTGAGAACTTAGGCACCTAAAAATGTGTTTGTAAAGCCAGAAAGCTCTGTTAGGACTTCCCTCCTTATATATGGTGCCTACTGTAGATAAACAGTTGCTTAAAAATAACTGAAGGCCGTACTGGAATTATACATGTGAAAAACTGGGGAGAAGAGCTGGAGAGTACTTCCAGAGCCTGTGGTTGAAAATGCAGTGGGCACCTGCTTTCCTTTTCTGGGTGATGCCTTGGAGTGGCTCCCTAGAACAGAGGCAAGATGAAGAGACTGCTAGGCGAGCTGAAGAGAATGCGGCGCGGCGCACTTGGGGCGGGGCCGGCGCTGGGCGCTGGGGAAGCCTCACTCCTGGTGTGCCCCTTTGTGTGCCCCACAGATCGGCAACGAGGAGCAGCAGGAGAAGCTGCTGCGGGAGTGGCTGGACTGCTGCGTGACCGAGGGAGGGGTTCTGGTGGCCATGCAGAAGAGCTCCCGCCGGCGCAACCACCCGCTGGTCACCCAGATGGTGGAGAAGTGGCTCGACCGCTACCGCCAGATCCGGCCCTGCACCTCCCTGTCCGACGGCGAGGAGGACGAGGATGACGACGATGAGTGAGGGGGAATAAAGTGCAAATGAGCAGCGCAGAGTGTGTGACCCCGAGTGAGCGTTGTGCTGTAGCAGTTGGGTGTGGAGCGACCCAGGTCTAGGGGATACATGCTGGGAAGGATTCTCCGACAGCACGGGGAGAGGATGGACACTCATCCTGCTGCCTGGAGAGAGCCGAGTGGGCTGGACTACAGTTTGTATACAAACACGAAAAAGAAACAAAAAACAGCTAATTTTATTATCAAGATGGAAAAAAAAACCAAACCAAACCAACCCCGTTTTTCTTTCTGACTGTAAATCTGTCTATAAATGTACCGCATGTGGTTGTGTAAGAGGTTGTGTAATAGGAAACGTATACCAGCATCTTAATTATTGCAGAGAAATTTTTCAACTAAGGGCACTTCTGAAAGCACATGTGAGCTGGATGGATTATCTCCTCCCTCTGAGATTCTTTTACAGTAGAACCTGGTCTTCTCCATCACCTTTTAGATACTCTGACACATTTCCCTGAAAGGCCTTTTCCTGTGAAATCTCACTAGTGCCCAGGTCAGGTTGTGAGAGGTTTTTTTTATTTGCACAGATATCCACAGCAAGTCATAAGCAAAAATGCGTTCCTTATTTTACTAATACTTTAGTTATTGCTGTGCCCACGTAATAAAGCCTAAGCTCTACAGAACAAACTGGAAGAGAAGCTAAATTTACATTGAGTGAAATGAGTTGTTTCCTGAAAAAGCTTTTTGGGGTTTTTTTTTGCCTTTTTTT
>VZRH01002022.1:41327-57485 GCA_013397555.1 Urocynchramus pylzowi
TTTTTTTTTTTTTTTTTTTCTTCTTCTAATAGTTAATAGATTCCTTTCAGTATACATAAGGATATTTATTCAGAGAAGTGACCTAAAAGGTAGGGATTTCATTCCTGTGAGCATACACTAAACAAAATTGTGTGAAATCTGAGAACTTGAACACAATTGAGAATTTAATCTTGTCAAAACTCCGTCTTGCTGTGTTATGAATTCTATCATTTTTATCATTTATTCTTTGATCACTCAAACTTTGCTGCAAATGAAAAAACACCTTTTTAAAGGTTACTCCTCGGTCACTAAATCTAGTGAGAATCCACTTGGCAGTTCTAATTAAAAACAAGAATCTATGCTCGAGTTGTTTAAAAGCACTGTTATGTATTTCTCAGTATGTAAACCTGGGTAATTTCTTGCATGTTGATTGATGTGGCCATACTTAAACTTATGTAAGTTCCTAAGACTGTAAGTTCAGAGTATATTCTCCAGTAGAAATTTTATTATATTTGATAACTTTAGCCATGTAACCTGTAATGGATAAAGTTTATCTAAAAATCTCACTTAAACACTAAAGGTTAATGCCAGTTTTTACATATACAGTGCAATTCAGGTTGTCTTGAAAAGCACTTTTGATGGTGTGGTGGTTGAGTAAGAAACTTTGCAGTAGAAGAAATTGTTTTAATTAGAATTTGGAAAGAAGCCCTATAGCACCTATTTTTATGTAGTTCAGAGCTATGGAAACCCTGAGGAAGTTGCTGCTTTTTCTTCCAAATGCTGCTTAGATGGTGTTGAAACGTGCACAACTCCTACAGAAACTTGGTGACGACACCAAAAGTAAAGAAATAATGAAGTACTGTATTAATTTTGCAATTCTCCCGTCCTAGATTCCATTGAGGTTTATTATGTCTTCACCTTTTTTGGCCATTAGATTTCCTCTGCTTGGTGCATGCCCAGATTTCCAGGTGAAGGATGAATGCTGCTCTGCCATGTGTGAGTGACCCAAATTCACCACCCAACCCCAGATACTACAGGGGTTCTTCAAGAGCACACGGTCCTGGTTCAAGTTCCCTTTCTAAATTGGGATTTTTTTTTTTTTTATCCTTACCTTGCAGTGAAATCCTTTTATACCTTGTCTAGCTGAGGATGTAAAGCTTTTCTCTCAGGGGAGCTGAATGCAGATTAAGCTGGGATGAGGATTTCTGTGCCCTGAGCTGGCGTGCACCGTGTGCTGGAGTGGTTTACATGTTGTGCTGTGACCACAGGGGTCCTAACTCAGCCAGCTTGAGGAGCTCTCAGTGGCCAGACCTGTAACTTCAGATCCCAGCCTGCCCCTGACCAGCTGCCCTGTGGACAGAAGGAAAGCCCCTGATTGCATGGGCTGCTCTGAAGATGCTGTGGAGTTTTCACCTCCCACCCCTGTTCTTTTGGCAGTGCTGTTTGTTCAGGGAAGCGAAGCTTCCTTGTCCCAAGGGGCGAATTACCAATGTGAAAGTCTACCTTGAGCCAAACTGGCCCAGCTCTCCTGCCCTGCTCTCCTGCTGTCCATGGGCAGCCTGCATTGTGGCCCTGTCCCCCAGCCCTCCCCCAAGCAGTGGAGTCCCGTGGTCAGTTCAGCTGTTCTCAAACGCATGCACCGATGAATTTCTCTCTGCTCCGACAGGACAGTCCTGGTACTTCGGATCACTTGGCTTCCTTGATCATTGTTGTTTTGTTCTGATGTGCTGTACAATGGTCTGTTCAGGTTCACAGGCTTCACAGGCCCTTTGGGAACTGGTGAAGTGTCTTTTCCAGAATCAGAGTAATCCAAACCTCCTGTACTTGTAGATTAAAGAGCTGCAACCCACGGCTTCGTGCTCGCACTGCAGTCAGTGTACGTCAGTGGCTCCTCAATCACACACCTGAGGGTTTACAGACATTGAGATTAATCTGCACACACTCCCTTGCAGCTTGTCAGCAAGTTCTGCACTTTCAGCCATGAAAATATATATAAAAAATTGGGTTTCTCAATGTTATTTTCCTCATATATTGCTCGCAGCAGGACATGCTTTCCTAGCACAGAACTTGGCTTTTCATTGCTACCTCCTTTACAGCTGGTCAGGATTTTTTTCTGGTTTTATTTATGACTTCCTCAGTGAAAATCCCTGTATTTCTTTTGTTTTTAATATATTAAAATTTAGTAATTCTGGATTCTTCCAAAGTTCTGCTGCATGGCTTATGGCAAATACCCCTGAGTTGTATTTCCTCCATTACCCCAGGTTGGTTTGTGTGTGTGGAGACTTTTAATTTCTGCTTTCCTTTTCCCCCCTTTTATTCAGTACCTTCCCCTAACACCCCTTTTAAAAGGTTTTATATAGTGTTTGTCACCTTGAAGCTGCTTGTTTTGACAGCTGCTTTGACATCTCTGGAGTTCTCCCTGGAGAAAAAGATGATTATCCCAGGAGAGCCTTCCTGTCTGCCTTCCCTGAGTGGGACAACAGCAGCATGGCTCTGTCAGCCACAAACCTTCAGCAGCAACTGTTCATTTCCCGTTTCTTTGCCCAGTAGTTTTCCATTTGAGAGCTGCAGCTCCTGGTGCTCTGGCATCTCCCAGCTGTGATGATATTCTTCCCCTGCCGCTTCCACGGCTCCAATCTTTGCATGTTTTGCTGATGTTCCCCCTGCAGGCACTTGTAACCTTTAGGATGGCTTAACCTCTGCTCCTGTGGAGCTTGTGGCACTTCTGACCTTGGTTTTGGCTGAAAGGGAAGTTGGGTGTTGGATGAAAGCTCCAGCCTGTTCTGAGCTCGGAGTCACTGCTGGCACACGGATCCTGCGGCGCAGGGAGGGACCGGATTATTGAGAAACAAAGTACCAGGGCTCCTTTATTTTTAAAACAACCGTAAACCTTTACATCAATTAAATGTTTTCCTCTTGGTTTTGATGGTCATTCTGGTGTCTCCCAAATACTACCCCTGTATCTGACCCGTTTTATCCCAGTTTCTCACAGAGGTCACGGATAATTCACTGCTGGGCTGTGCTGAGCACTGACAAGGAGCAATCACTCTGTAACAGGTGACCTCTTGTTTGGATGTTTGAAGCTGGTAACCAAGTTTTCAGTTTAATTTTAAGCAAACAAAATACAGAGTTTTGTAACTTGGACACTTTGGTTTCAGCTTTTTTTAGTCCCCATCTAACTCCATGTGTGTGGCACTTGGACACAGTGGGAAAGAAGGGTGGAAACAAGGACAGGCCTTTTGCCCAGTGAGGCTCAAAGCCAGCAGCACCTCTTGAGCACTTTTTTTGGCTTTATTTTCCAATGGTTTGATAATGCTTTAGCTCTTGAGAATGTACAGACAATGTTGTTTGAGTTGTAGATGCCTTTGTACTTAGTGGAAACCCACAGTGATCTCTTCATCACAGAATGGTCTGAGTTGGAAGGGACCTTCTCCTCCCACTGGACTGTAAATATGCACCAAGTGTGACCAGAATTATGTTTCTGTACCTTATGGTTACCTCTCAATGTCTCCAAGCCCCAGATTGCAGCGAGAGCTCTTGCCTTTCAGAAATTATAGAAATTTTATCACTTTTTATTGAAAACTGCACTGAACGCTAAATGTCCACCTTTACAATAAACAAATACAGTAACGGTAACACACTAAACCAAAACATACTGATAGCCATTGGTTTCTTTTTTGTCTGTTTGGGACAGCTCAAGATTTCTTTTTTTTTTTTTTTTTGTCACAGAAACAGGAATGTACCCATACAAAGGCTCAAAACAAGCCATCTTTAAAAACAAAAGGCGGTGATTCACAAAAGACTATGAATATAACATGTAACTAGTTGATACAAATCTAATAGGATTTGTTAAAATCAGTCACATCTAATAACACATCTTGAAGTGTTCTTGTATAAAATATCACGTGAAGAAAAGAAGACTTTTATCAATGTCTAAAAAAGTGGATTTTGTTCATAGACAGTCTGACAAGTTACCATAAAAAGTGTTTCCTGAGACATAAGGAAATGCAACATTATTCTTGAACCCTTTCCAGCTCAAGACTTTTTCTACTTGATAAAATAGCTGCAGATTTAAAACTGAGAAAATATATCTGAGTACAAATAGTGTGTGAAACTTAATACTTTCTTCTTTTTTTTTTTTCCCTTTTTTTTTCTCTTTTTTTTCTTTTATTTTTTCTTGCATCATTGCAGGGCGTAGGTGGATGCACAGCTACTTTATTCAGTGTATTGGGCAGAGAAGAGACTGGCAGTTTGGTTTTCCTCAGCCTGGGAGGGCAGTGGTCACTGCCAGGAGCCCTTTCTGCCCTTCCCATCCCACAGATCCCAGCTGGAATGGCTGGAACTTAGACCTGGCAGGAGAACTTCTGTTACACGGCACTGGCCACTGCAAAAAGGAGAAGGAGGAGTATTTTCTTTTTTTTTTCTTCCACTTCTAAGCCAGGACTGCTGCCCCCTGTTAGGAGAGGTCACCAGATGCAAGAGAAAGGAAAGGGCTGAAGCCACACAATGGTTTCTTGTTAACTCTGTAAAGATGGCTTAATTCAGTGGCCTTGACACAGTGCAGGAGCCCTGTCCTTCCCAAGGAATTGAGGGGGGGAATAATTCATTTTTATTCATGTGATTGATGCACAGATGAAGGAAACTCAACACACAATAACAGAAGTTGCTCATTAATGTATCACATCCTAGTTTTCAGCACTGCAGGGAGCAGGTGACTTCTCCAGGGCTTCTCCCCAGTCTCGGCTGCTGTCGCTTTGTCGGGAACACTGGAACATCAATGATGCTTCTGTCCAAAATCAACATTACAAATTTCGTATCAAATTCTTCTCTTTTAGTTCATGTATAACTTCTTTTCCAATGTCTCTTGGTCCTAAGTTTATTGAATGGTTTTTAAATTATCTACTATTGCTCGTTGGGGTGTTCCCTGTTGTCCCCGTGTTTTGTGGGCTGGTTGGGCGACGGAGCTTGGGAAGGATGTGCCACTGTGGGAAGGTTGTGGGTAACAGGGATGCCTCCGGGAATGATGCCCTCCATGGCTGCTGGGATTCCTCCCGGTGCCACACTGACCATCCCAGGGGGATACCTGGCAGAGGGGACACAGAGAGACAGGTTTGTCACAGCACAGCTCATCACACGCCCGCCAGCCCACAGCCACTGCGGAGAGAACGCAGCAGAGAGATCCCACTTCCCTCCTGGACCAAGGTTTGCTTTTCCTTTTAAGTTACAAGGGAGAGCTCAGAGTTAAACATTAACTGCTGTGCCTTGGGTAAGTGTCCTCTGCTGCAGCACCAGGACTGCAGCTTGTTCTGTGCCTTCTCACAGCCTCCTGCACCATGGGGAAGCCCCTCTCCTTTGGAAATTTGGGTAAGGAACTATCTGGAATGCTCTCTGAAAGCCCAAATGCTGGTGTGCTGACCCTGTCATCCATGTGTGTGAACACCTACACCTGGTTTGTTCATATTTCCTGGAGCTGCATCTTCCTTGTGGAACAGCACAGCTCAAAGATGGGATCAGATCTAATCCAGCTTTTCCAAGAGCAGGAGGAATTACACACATTCCAAGAAACAACAGTGATTTTTTTGAAAAAGGAGAATAATGATAAATTTCTTCAGCTGTGATGTGGGGGCAATGAGGACAAAACCATGTGAAGCTCTGTGGCCATGTGAGGCCTGAGGGCTCCCACTTCCCTGCAGCTCCACTGCCTTGAGGCAAGGTGGATTGGGAAGCTGGGAGGGGAAGGGAATTTCACCTGCCCCCAGCTCACAGGGGCTCCAGGGCTGCAGCTCCCTGCAGAGACAGGGTAAACTGGGAAGCCAAGGCTTGTCCTCAGGTGCTGGCACTGCCCACGTGTTTGGGAACAAGAGTGGGAGCAGGGGAGGCTTTTTCCAGGTTTGGATGTTCTGGTGGTCAGAGGGAGCCTTCGCTGCCTGTGGCCTGCATGGCCCAGGAGCTGCCAGGAGCTGTCTTGGGGCTCTGCTGCTGGGTAACTCTGGCCTGGCTCTGCCTGACGTGACCTGATGTGCCCTGCAGGGGCACATCTATTTTGTAGCTCAGAGTATTTTTGGCAATGGTGATATCCTGAATGAGCCCATGCTCCAACTCCTTGAGCCTAATGTCTCCTACCAGCATACCTGGAGCCATCTAAACAGAGCAGTAAGTAACCCTTAATCTCGGATTAGGAGGAAATTGGGTCATCTGACTACAGCCCTGTATTTGGAGCTTTTCCCATGAACCTAGGAGCTGGGCCTGGCTTGCAGAGGTTGCTCATGGACAGGAGCACAGAGCTGCTGCTGCAGCTCAGAAGTCACATCCAGCTTCTGGGGGGTCTGGGGCTCCTGCCCTGCCAGAGACGCTGCCCAGACACTCCCAGCCCGCAGGGACGCAGGCTCCGGGAAGGGAGGCTCCACCACCCTTCGGGGCTGGCTCAGCCCCATCAGTAACCCCCGTGCTGTGAGTGCTGGTCCCCAGGGAGGGGGTGACAGCACCGGGTGCCCACCCTCGCTGTCCCAGCCCGGCCGTGCCGGCGGCCCCGGTGCTCCCGGTGTCCCGGTGTCCCCGTTCTCCCGCTCACCTGTACGTGGCACCATTGAGCTCGGGATGAATCGCCTGCTGGTCTATTACTGACCACGGAGCCGTCGTGACAAAGAATTCCTTATTGACGCAGTTCCTTAGGCTCTCTGGGATGCGCCCTGCAGTTGGTGAGAAAGGTGAGTCTGTGTCAGGCACGGCCCAGCTTCATCACCCTCTAATGAGCTGCAACGCTTAGAATTCCACTATGTCTGTCAGTGTAAAGGATGGCAGGAAATAAAATCCCACATTCCTTGTTTCAGGAGGGTGTTTTGGCTGTCCTGAGGTGCAGGGTTGGAGACCAGTTTCCCACCCTCACTCCCAACACTCAGCTTTCAGAGGAGTTGTTCCCTTGAGGGTGACTTTCAGGACAAAAGAACTCTTTTGCTGGAGTATTGTGCCCACCACCTTGGGATGTGGTTTTGGAATGCAGTGCTGTGTCTGCACCACTGTGTGGGTTAGCACCAGTAACAGGGGCAGCAATTACTGCTGCCCTGTCCTGTTCTTCCCAGTCACAGACACCAGTATTTGCCCATTCATTAAAAAAATAAAATCAACACAAAACCCATCACCCAGTCATGGCAAAACAGGGAAGTTTGGGTTCTCAGCTCTTTTACTGGGAAGCAAACTGGCTTTCCCATGGGCAGGGTGAATCCTGTCTCTGCTCCTCCTGGCTCCTGTTCCAGGCACCCAGGGAGCCAAGCCCAGAGTCCCCAGGGCTGGGTACCTGTGATCGCACGTCGGATTTCGGTGGCAGCAGCTTCTCTCATCTCTAGGGATGCCTGCTCGCTGTACCAGGCTGTGTGTGGGGTGCAGATCAGGTTGGGAGCATCTTTCAATGGGCCTTGAGCAAAACTGGGAGCAGGGGAAAACAAACAAAGAGATTAATCAATGTTTAAACAAAGAATGAAAGATTAACAGCAAAAGGCTTGTGGCCTGCCCTTTGCATATGCAACACTCCTTCCAAGGCCAGCCTGGATGGGGTTGGATGAACTTGCTCTAGTGGAAGATGTCCCTGCCCACGGCAAAGAATTGGAACTAGATGAGCTTCAGGGTGCCTTCCAGCACAAATCATTCCGTGATTCCCTGGCCTGATGGTCCTGCCAGCCCAAAATGGCCACAGAAGTGCTGGGGAGGAAGCAGAGCTTCTGTGCAGGGCTCAGAAAATGCAGGCTTCTGAAAATGCACCAAAAAAGAGCTTAAATACCAACCCATGGAGTGGTTGGGCTTAATGCTCCCATGGGAATAATGTTTGGGGGTGTCTGCAGCGGTGTGGGGATAAAGGGACAGGCTGTGGGTCACCCTCCAGGATGGGAGGGGTGGACACTGGGGTTTCCCTTGTGTACGAGCAAAGTTTTTGTTCTTTAAATATTTCTGTGATGAGAGAAGCTGCACTCTCAGTTACAACCCAGCCCTTCCCAGGCTGCAGGCAAAAATGCCCAGCACTGAGTGCAGTAAATTTGTACTCAGGGGCTAGTGAATGTTTTGGGCTTTTTCCTAAACACAGGCTGGGTTCTTGTTCTAAGCTCCCAGTGTCCCTTTGAGCACACACAGCCCCGGTGCTGGACTACAACCCATGGCTGCTGTGAGGTGACAGCAGCAGGACTGTCCCCCAGTGCTGGGCGGTGTGACCAGGGGCACGACCCTCAGTGGCCGTGCCACGACAGACGGTGGCACCGATGCCACCCCGGGGCCCGGGAGCCGCAGCTTTACCTGAACGGTTCCGACTCGTGCACGTCGAGCGCGGCCCCTCGTATCCGTCCCTCCTTCAGGGCTTGGGTTAAGGCCTTCTCGTCCACCAGCCCCCCGCGGGCCGTGTTCACCAGGAACGCCCCCTGCCTCATCTGCCGCCGGCCCAGAGAGGGATGGGGTCAGCTGGGCGCCCCGACCCCGCCCTGTGCTCACCCCCCACCCTGGGGTGCTGCCTCCAGCTGCGGCAGCATCCCGCTTTTTGTGCTCCAGCCCCGGAGCAACCCCCCTCCCGCTGCACAGGGGTTTTCCATGGGATCTCCATCTCTGCTTGGAGCTGGCGAACAAAACCCACTGTTGCCACACAAAACCCACTGTTGCCACCGCAGGGATGGGGATCATTTACCTGGCAGGACATCGCTCCCCCTAAACACGGTGGGGAGACACACCTGGGTGCGACCAGCTCTTCTGGAGCTGCTCGCCCACTGCTGGGGAAGCTGAGGGATCTGTGGCCAGCTCCAGCAGCACTCAGGCCCTGCCCACCACCAAAGCTCTCCTCGGCCATGCACGCGAGGTGCATGAGTTACCTGCTTGATCGTGAAGTCGTTGATAAGGTGGTGGTTGTGTTCGTTGAGGTTGCAGTGCAAGGAGACGCAGTCGCTCTGGTAGAGCAGGTCCTGCAGGGTGTAGACCCGCTGGACGCCCAGGGAGCGCTCGATGCCGTCCTGCAGGTACGGGTCATAGAAGATCACGTTGAAGCCAAAGGCCTTGGCTCGGACCGCGACCGCCTGCGCAGTGCGACCTGTGCCGAAGGGAAGGGACAGGGGGAGTTAACTGAGCCAAATTCCCTGCGCCCATCAGGCTGAGCTCCCTGCAGGACCTGAGGACTGTCCCCTGGGGCCTGCTGCGCTTCCCAGGCATTCCCCTTGCCTTGCCTCAGCTTCCATGGTTAAACATGCTCGTAGGAGCTTTTGCCATTAATTTGCTGATCCCACCTCTAATGCTGAAACTCTACAGCTGTGGCTGAACTTAAGCTCTGTTTTACACAGCCCTGCCCCTGTGCAGGCTGGACTGGCTCAGGAAGGCCGGGTTGGTGTAGCTGTGGCTCAGGGATGGAGTATTTTTGGGAGAGGACAGCAGCACTACCTCTAGAATTGTGGTCCCTCTAAAACACTACTGTGTTTCACCAGTGCTCCTCCAGGGACTCAACCACAGCTCACAACCAGCTCCTTCCCCAAAAAACCACGTGAGGTGTCCTCCCCATTTCACACCGATCCACCGCGGTGGCTCTGGCTTTAGAAATGCTCCTTTTGGGTCCTTCCCAGGGCAGAGCAGAGGCGCGGAGCCCCCTCAGGAGCAGCCCCCTTGTCCCACGCACCGAAGCCGATGAGGCCGAGCGTCTCGCCGCGGATGCGGGCGGCTCCCGAGGCCACCTCGCGGATCTGCTCCACGCTCTGCACCCGCGTGCCCTCGCGCAGCGCCTGGTACAGCCACGTGTTCCGCCGGTACAGGTTGAGCACGTGGCACACGGTGGAGTCGGCCGTCTCCTCCACGGCGGCCGAGGGGATGTTGCAGACGGCGATCCCTGCGGAGGCCACACACGCGTCACAGCCCTGCCCGCTGCCAGCCCCCGTCCCCTGCCTGAGGGACCCTTTCATGGAATGGGATGACTCCCAGCTGCCCTTCCCACAAGCTCCCTACACTGGTATTTACTCTGTGCCCCTTGAACACCCACGGATGATGGTTCAACCCCATCATCCCCTTCTGGGGGTGCCTTTCAACGGGCCCGAGCCGGCGCCCAGCCCAGCCCTGGCACCGTTGTTTAGGCACCGGTCACTGACTGACTGCACAGTTTAAAAACCACCTTATGGAAAGCAATACCAATTAAACTTTACGCTACATTTGTGGGAAGTCATTACATTTTCTACTCGAAACCACATCATTTGGCCACCCAATTTGCCAAGTAAAAAAAGAAGGATTATGCTGCAGTATCCCATTACTTTATTCGTTATATCTTTCCTTTCCTGATGTTCAAAGCCTCAGAACATTGTTATAATGGATAATAACAATAAGAGTTAAAAACATGAAGAAACCATTACACTGAGGAGACACTGTTCTCCTCTTGAAAAAAAGAAAACAATTCACTATATTGAGAATTGCTTTTTTTAGGAATGACTATTTGAGACTCTCTTATCGCAATTATCTCTGTAAAACAGCTCAGGTGGAATGGCTGTTATTCGTCACTTCCCCACAGATAACCTTTAATAAGCATATCCCAAACACTACTGCAGGGCTGCTCCACAGACTGCATCTTGGGATCAGATGAGTAAAGCCTGTTGTAACTCAGCTGCTAAAGCCAGGGACACAATTAAGCTCCTGGAGCTGGGGGTGTGCAGCCAGAAGTCTCTGTGACCACCCAAACCAGTTTGGAAACTGGGTGGCCCCAGCACTGTCTTACAACATGACCCTCCCTAGTTTTGGCAATCCACACTAAAAGCCCTTTTCAAGTTCCTGAGGCACCTTTGATGAGATGGCAAAGGAGGTGGCAACAGTCCAACACACAATTTCTGCTCCACCATCCAACACAGCACCTTCCCAGTGGAGCGGGCATGACTCAGAGAGCTAGCTTAGATCAAGAGACTGATCTTGCTTTACAAAATATAATAAAACACCCTTCCTCCAATTTTTCTAAAGCTGTATCAACTCTCCTCTGCCAGACATAGAACAGCCATACAAATATCCAGTGGTAGAGGGGGCACCTGGAACTTGAAACAGTGCAGGAATGAGGGATTCAGACAGGGCAGATTTAACACGCTATGAACCCAAAAGATGCCTTCTAAAACTGCACAGTTTTGTTCACTTCATGGTCGAGCTTTCTTGTCGTAATAGTCTGTGTGCAAAAAATGTGAACTGCACCTGTAATTTTAAGGGCTGAATGGAGGTCCTGCCTGGAACTCTGCTGTGCCAGCACGGTCCCATGGAAGCAGCAGATCCTTGAGCTGATTTCAAAGGATTGGAAGGACAGGGGGAGGAGTCAGGGTGCAGAGCTGGGACCTACCGAGCTCCCCGGCGGCTTTGATGTCGATGTTGTCGTAGCCGCTGCCTATTCGGACGATGACCCGCAAGGCCTTGAACTTCTCCAGGTCCTCCCGGGTCAGGGTGATGGTGTGGTACATCATGGCCCCCACAGCTTCATTCAACACCTGCAACACACACAGCAGTCAGGGCAGGGTGATGGTGTGGGACAGGGTGATGGTGTGGTACATCATGGCCCCCACAGCTTCATTCAACACCTGCAACACACACAGCAGTCAGGAGCCAGCAGCACACCTGGGGGGACACCTGCAGCTCAGGAATCAGGAATATGACACAGTGAGTTGGACATTTTCCCTGCTGACCTGCTGTCTGAGCCAGGTGTCACCAAACCCTGCAGGGGTGTGACCCACCAACAGCTTTGGGAATGGATTTGGTGAATGTCTGAAAATTATGATGTTACATCTGAGCAGACCAGGCAGATGAAAACCACGTTTGCCTCTCACCTGGACCCTCTTGGTTATCTGCAAACCCCTCTGCTTCCAAGCAGCAGCAATAATTCTGCTTTTAGAAAGGAATTAGGTGTTGCAGCAGTGTCTGTTGGGGTTGAACAGCACTGTGTGACACTCCTAATGCCTCCACCTCCTTGTGCATGTGAAACCCTGGCCACACCAGTCACATCTACCTTTCCTGGCTCTTCTCAAGGGGACCTGAGAAGCTCTGCAAAGGCTGCACAGTCACACAGGGCTTGGCTTTGTCCCCTTCAGAAAATCCAGACCTTCATTTATCCTCACCACAACCTACCTCAGTGCTCCAAAAACCCAAGACCCATCCAAACCCCATAAGCCTGGCTCATTAATGTCTCACAAAAAAACTCCCATTCTCCTTCCCCCAAATTTAATATCTGCAAAGACCAGCACTAATACTATTTGTATTCCTCTTTCCCAGATCTTGGAAGTGATTTCTGATCACTTCAAACCTCATTTGAGGTATCTAAAATAATACTTTTAAGAGAAGTATTTACATGTAGTGGAGCTTCCAAGCAGAAACACTCATCCACACTGCATGGATCTGCCTGAATGATTCCCAAACCTCCTCCACTCCCTCTGGAGAGGGAGGAGCTGCTGGAGGTGCAGGGAGCACCTGTGAAGACCCACCAGCTGCACCTGGGGTGGCGTCAGCAAAGCCACAGCAGCAGCAGCACGGACTTCAAAAAACATGAGAAACGTTAATAACATTGATGTGAAAAACCTGATGCAAGGAGATAAAGTGACTTTTTTTTCCAAAATAACATCTGGCTTCTGAAACAGCCTGAATGAATTTTAATCTGCAGTGGCTTCTGTTGATGTTATCTGCTGATTGACTCAAAGTGCAGCTTTGTACACTTTCTGCTCAAAATTCAAACAATCACCGACTGGTTTGGGTTGGAAGAGAGCTCATTTTTCCAAACCCCTGCCATGGGCACAGACACCTTCCACTATCCCAGGTGCTCCAAGCCCCATCCAGCCTGGCCTTGGGCACTGCCAGGGATCCAGGGGCAGCCCCAGCTGCTCTGGGCACCCTGTGCCAGGGCCCCCCACCCTGTCAGGGAACAATTCCATCCCAATCTCCCATCCAGCCCTGCCCTTTGGCTGTGGAAGCCATTCCCTGTGCCCTGTCCCTCCATGCCTTGTCCCCAGTCCCTCTCCAGCTCTCCTGGAGCCCCTTCAGGCCCTGCAAGGTGCTGTAAAGATGTGGAAGAGCAAGGCCAGACCCCCAGCCCGCCCCACCTGCCCCGGTACCTTCTCGTGAATCTCCTGAGTAGACTGAGCGTCACAGAACGCCACCGTGGCCAGGTCCTTGAGGATGGGCATCTCCACGGTGCAGTCCCTGCCGTCCAGCAGTGCCACCAGGGGCCGCGGGTGCATGGGGCCGTTCATGATCTGCGGGCGGATACCTGCGGGCACAGGGGGTTGCCCTGAGCAGGGGGGACGGGCAGCAGCACCTGGTGACATCCTGGTGACACAGCAGGGGCAGGGGGAGCGGCAACACGGGCTGAAGGCTGGCCAAGGGACTGGAAGGCTCCCCGGGAACAGGGCTGCGGTTTTGCCCCTGTTTTGTTAGGGAATGGCTTTACCATTCTGGCCACCTCGGAAAAACGTGAGAATCGCTCAAAAAATAGGATTATTGGAGAGTGATGGGAAGAGCAGGACACTGAAGACCTCTTTAGCACAGAAGGTTTACAGGCTAGAATTAAGGAGGAAGTTTTTCACGGAAAGAGTGGCCAAATACTGGAATCATCTGCCCAGGGAGGTGGTGGAGTCACCATCCCTGGATGTGTTTAAAAAAAGACTGGATGTGGCACTTGGTGCCATGATCTAGTTGAGGTGTTAGAACATGGGTTGGACTCGATGATCTTAAAGGTCTCTTCCAACCTAGAAATTCTGCAATTCTGTAAGGTTATACTCTGATGTATTACCAACTACCAAAGGTTTCATGGGAACAGCAAAGCTGATCTTTGTAAACCCAACACTCTCCTCTGAGACGAGGAAGGAATTGATCACCACCAAGAGCCACAGAAGGCTGAATTTTGTATCCTATTTATTGCTCTGTTGGGGATTAACTGGTTCATTTTGGGACAAGTCACTTAGGAATCTCTACACCTCCCTTTTAGTAAAGGTGTTTATTATATTAGGACCCGATGAAATATCTCAGGTACCTTTCTCAGCTGCCCAGGCAGCTTCTGGGCAGAGCACAGATGAGGGGACCAGGTGCTCTGGGTACAATGTGATGCTTTATTTCTGCTGCTGCTGCACCATGAGGTGGCTGGAGCTGGAGGGTCTGGGTTTGAGTCTCCAAACCCTCACACAAGCAGCCCCAGCAGAGCCTCTCCTTACCAAACCCCACTTCTGCACAAGGACCTGCCAGGGCTACCAGCCAACATCTGTCTGGCCTTTAAATGCAGTGGTTGTGCTGGTTAGGGGGACAAGCCCAGGGCCTGGCTGAGGGAACTCCATGGGGCTGTTTTGGGGTATTTTCTGGGGGAATCTCCCCCAGCTGATGGGGTGTTACAGACATGGGCACTGCTGGCCACAGCAATGAACCCCAGACCTGTGGGCACCAAGAGCATGGTCCCAGGGAGGGACCCTGCACTGCTGCTACACTCACACAGCTACACTCATTTTACATGGGAAAAAAGAACTCCATGGAAACAGGCAGGTTTAATGGAGTGGCTTTAGTGGCTTTCCATTCCTTTTGTACTGAATGTGCTTCAAGAAAAGAAGAACCACCTAAGCCAGCAGGCCTGACTGAAGGTTTCCAGCATTACAGGTGGGCGCTTTTGGAACTGGTCCTTCCCTCCCCCTTCCCTACTGAGGTCTCCATTAGTGGAAGTAATCCATTATGTTTGCATGCATTTCATCCAGATGGGAGTGCAAGTGTGTCAGTAGGCAGGGTAGAGTGCCGAGACGATCTGGATAAGGGAAAGAAGCTTGTGATAAGCAGATAAGCAAGAATAAAAACATGGCCAAATCTCCGAGCGCTTACACAATCCCCCTGGGCAGCACTGCACCCCAGCTAGATTATTTTCTCAGGTTAACAAGCAAGTGAATTATAACACTGACTTAAATGCTTTCTAATGTGTATGATCTCCAAGGCTTAGAGCATCACCTGCCAGCCTCACACCACAACTGCAAACAAAAAGGGACCTGATGCAGGGCCGAGGTGGCCGTGGCTGTGCCAGTCCCCTGGCCACCAGCCCTGTCCCCAAGCTTGCAGCCCAGTGCCCACCAGGGACCAGGACCATCCTCAGGGCAGAGTTGTGGGCACACAGAGGGTGGAGTGGCTTCCTGTGAGCACGGCAGGTGGAAGATGAAACCACAGGTTATCTGAAACTTTGACATTTAATCCAAGCCCCAAAATGACGGGTTTATTATGCTGCCCTTACATAAGCTTCTTTGAAAGTCAAACGAAACACAGCTTTTTTTTCCTTTCTTTTTCTTTTTTTTTTTTTTTTTTTGAAACAGCATCTGTGTCTTTGCTTGGGATTAGGGATGTAATTGTGCATGATGACACAGGCTTCTTAGGCACGTCACCCTTGCCCACACACTCAAGTGCAGTCACTGAGGATGAATGTGGCTGGAACCCGGGAGGTACTCACAGGAACTGCTCTTGTTTCTCCTACTTCAAGGAGGGAATTTATTTCAGCTCGACAAGGAAAGTTCTGAAGCAAATCAATACAGGATGAGGTGCATAATGTATGGAAATTACGTTTTGATGAAAACCATTGGCACGTTTGTAGCTTAAACCGTGCTCTGTTTTCCTCACCCACCTCTCCTGCTGCCTTTCCACCACCCTGCATCCAGGCACCATCCTGGTTCCTTCCTACCTCTGCACAAACACATCCAAACCAACACATTTGGGCTGACAAAACCAAAGACCAAACCACCCAGCTCACACAGCACGTTTGTTCTGCAAGCGACTGCTTCATTAAGAACGAGGTATGCCATGGATCAGAAAGTAATTAAACAGCAGCCACTCCTCCCAAAATTGTGATAAAACATCGCAGCCATTAACCCTTTGGCTCTGCCAAACCGAGGGTACAACGCTGTGTAAACCATGAGCATCACCACCCCTGTGGAGCTGGGCACCAGCTCTCCTCGGGGCTGGGGTGGGATCAGCTCTGCCTCCCAACAGCCTCCCAATTTCGGTGCCTCCCACGCCATCTGAAGCTGATTTTTGCTGAGAACCCCCCCAGCTGTTCCTGCAAAGTTGGGGCAAGTATTGTTCAATACATTTTTTTTTTTTTAAGGCATTTTCAGCCGCCTGCAGAGCCTGGCCAGCAGCGCAGGGAGAGCTTGCTAAGAAAGAGGGAGAGGAGGAATGGTTTACTGTGGGGGGGGGAAAAAAAAA
>VZRH01002022.1:57491-98483 GCA_013397555.1 Urocynchramus pylzowi
GGAGAGGGATGAATGTTGTCTGTGGGGGGGGGAAAAAAAAAAAAAAAAAGAAGAAGAGGCAAAAAAAGCAAGGTTTTGTAGCCACAGAGAACTCAAACTCCACCCCGGCTCACAGGCAGCGGCGCTTGTTGCACGCAGCCCCGCGTATAAAGTGCTTTTGTTTCATTTTTAATACACAAAGCCTGCTTGTCCTTTCCTGCCGCTCCTCCCCTTTGCCACCCACTTGTATCCGATCCCAATGGCACCCCTGCCAAGAGAATTAGGGAGTGCTCCCTGCTAAATGGCAGCCTTTGTGTGACCGCAAGACGGCTGGTACTATCTCACCGAAACAAAAGCAGAAGCCATTTGCCTAATTCTTATTAATCTCAGTTGCCTGCGCCACACAGCATTAAAATTAAAAAAAAAAAAAAAAAGATAAAAAAAAAAAAAGGCTTTAAACATGTTGCCCTGCAGTATATAAAAGTGCATCAAGAAGCGATCCTGACACTCGCCTGAATTACCCGCTCACAACCAAGTNAAAAAAAAAAAAAAAAGGAAAAAAGAAAAAAAGGCTTTAAACATGTTGCCCTGCAGTATATAAAAGTGCATCAAGAAGCGATCCTGACACTCGCCTGAATTACCCGCTCACAACCAAGTAGCTACAGTTTTACAGTCAACTACACACTTTATTAAACAAACAGAAAAGAAACAGGAAATTTCCCCTTGCCTGGAAAATGTTGCCTCCACATTCTTCTTCTTATTAAAAACCACACATGGCAGTGGAGGAGTAGGGAGGGAGGAGGAGGGGGGGACCCACACACGATAAAATACTACCACTTTTCAGTGCGCTGCCTCTCCTTTCGTCTACGAGGGGGTATCTTCAAACAAGCGATCCCGCGGCCCACAGCTGCAACATCTCAAGACAAATGTCTCTTTGAACACGGAGGGAAAAGAAAAGGCTTTTGTCCTGAGCCCCAGAAGAATGGTCTGAAATTGCGAGAGGAGTTACAGTCACCTCTGCGCGGCTCCCAACTCTTCAGAGCACTCCCTCCAGACTTTGCCGAAGCTTTTAACTAATCGTAGTTCTTTCCCAGCCCTTGAATAAAATCATGTGAGTGCCAGCCAAAAAATCTTATGCTATGCACACTAAAGGGTTTGTATATGTCACAGTTGCTTTTCCCCCTTCCACTCCCCTCCTCCTATTGACTTGCACATATGACGGGGTTTTTTTTCGAGTTGTCTCAAATGGATTTAATCTGTGCCACACTGCGTTTTATGTTTGTTTGGGTTTTTTTGTGTGCGTGGCTTTTTTTTTTCCCAACTTAAAAATGAAACATGCCTTTCTTTCCATGCAGAGCACAGCTCCAGAAAAAGGCTGATAGCCTTGAGCAGCAGCACCTCGAAAACAAACACAAAGCAAGGAAAAGAAGCTTGGAAACTGGGGAAAGCAAGGGCTGTGCTGATCTCAGCTGCACCCAGAAACCAAGGGCCAAATTCTTTCCTGATGTGTGAATCAACTGATTTTTCAGCATCAGAAATGACACTCAATTGCTGGCAGGATTCACATCTTCTTGGACATGTCCATCTCCTGGTCCTGCCCAGTTTGTCCCAAATAGGTAAAAGGAGCCCCACATCATTGCTTGAGGGAATGGCTGGAGCGTTGTCAGGGGGATTTAGGTTGGGTATCAGGGAAAGGTTCTGCTGGGCACTGCCCAGGCTCCCCAGGGAATGGGCACAGCCTCGAGGCTGCCAGAGCTCCAGAGTTTGGACAACATTCCCAGGGATGCACAGGGTGGGATTGTTGGGGTGTCTGTGCAGGGCCAGGGGTTGGACTCAATGATCCCTGTGGGTCCCTTCCAGCACAGGATATTTTGTGACTTTATAATTGTCATCCCAATCCCCCACTCTGCTGCTGTGTACATGGAGAATGAGGGCAGGCTGTCCCTGTGCAGTGCCCCATCTCCACTTGGAGCAGTTGTTGGAGCAGTTGTTTTTCCCTCTTTCCAGCTGCCATTGTCACTGCCAGCGGCACCAACAGCTCCAATCCCCATCCAAGAAATGACAGAAAAATCTGCACCTCAGTCCTGTTCAACACCATCAGCACTGCCTCTCCACAGTGTTACTGTGCCCCCATTTCATCACCATCCTGCTGGCTCCAACCATCCTGTGGCACACACAGCCTGCTGCACACAGGGTCCTGCCCACCCTCAGGGAGCTTCAGGATGCCCAGGGCAGTCCTGGAACGGGAGGATGGGGCAGGAATGAGGAGAACAAAGGTTTATTACCTGCAGTTGGTACTGACTTGCAACACTGACATCAAAAGACCTGTCAGTCTCCTTAAAATCCAGTCTCTGATTACAGGACAAGGGGATTTAGGCACATCTTTCTCTTGAGCATAAACCATTGCTGAAACACTTGAAGTTCCCCACAGATTCGCTGTCCCAACCATCACCTCTGCATTACAAGCTGGAGAGCCAAGGTCCCAAGGTGCCTTTCCAGGGGTCCCTGCTCTCTGCAAGCAGAAAGGGGAGTGGCAAAGGTGCCACTGAATGATTTGGGAAGATGGGGACATTTTGGGAAAGCACTGTGATGCTGCAGCACCCACAGGACCAACAGGACCAACCTCCTCCACCACAACATGCTCACCAGTGATGCTCTTTCTTTCACTCAACTTTTCTTGTTAAAAAATGCTTCTGATAATGAAGGCATATACAAACATGAAATAGGACACAAGTCTTATCTCTCAGAAAGAAGGGGAAAAAAACCCAAACAGGTATTTACTGTTTTTTTCTAACTATAAATACTCTGGAGGCACTTGGTACTGTGCAGACAGAAGCCACACAAACACAGAGCACGCTTAGAAAGTGACATCAAATATATATTTTATAAATAATCATAGATTGTTTTGTATTTTAAAAGCAAAGTGTCTTTCAGGCTGCCAGGACCCTCCCAGGGAACGAGTGCAGAATCCTCCAGTGGAGACCCAGGTGTTTGAACTGATGCTGGAGCTGCAGCCTTACAGCCAGGGCTGCTGTGGGGAAAGGGGATGATGGCAAAGGGAAGGCAACTTCCAGCCCACTGGAAAAACCCACAGGCTCATGGCAGTCCCCTCTGGTGAGGGAAATTGTGTTTCAGAGAAATTCCTGAGCTCCAGAGAGATGGGCAAAGAGGCAGCAAGGCCCATCCAGCCCTGCTGGAAAGGGAAAAACTCGTACCTGCTGTTGGGAAGAGCCTGTGCAAAGCCCTGACCTCTCCAGCACATTTCCTCCAGCCAGCACACAAGAGCTGGATTTTGGCCAGTTCCCTTTCCAGATAACTTTCCAGGGCTTCCTTGAAGAAAGTATTTTTAAAAAATCATGCTCCCATATAAAACAATATCCTTATTAGCTGATCCAAGCACCGTGGTTACAGTCCCCAGCTGAACTACAGACATGGCAGCCACAGAGAAATGCTCAGTTAAAATATAAATACACATGGTATTTTCTTATTCTTATTTGAATTCCTGCAGGTACACACACCAGAAACACCTCCTTTTGTTTCCCCCCATTAAAGCACTGGGATACCCTGCTGATGCCATGGGGATGCAGCCCTGGGGCAGGAAAGCCAAACAGAAGCTTTACAAAACTCTGCAGTGCTTGTCTCTGAAATCATCTCTGGGCTGAACTAAATCTCCCCCAGGAGCTGCAAGGACATGAACTGGTGTTGATGCAATAAAAGAGTAACAGAAGAGTAGTGCATGGCCTCTGCTATGTACAAAAACAGGGGTGTCTGGGTTATTCCCACATTGCCAGGGGGTAAATCCCTGTCTGTGAACACCAAACACCAGGGAGTGACTTCAAGAGGAGCTAAGCAAGGTCCAACATCAAACTCCTCATGGTCACACAAGGGGATGGGGACAGGGGTGCCCCAGGGATGTGCTGGCCCAAGGGAGAGGCCCTGGGAGGGGGGATGCAGAGCAGGGCATGGAGGGAGGGGATGGCAAAACCAGGGAGGCAGTGGGAGCTGCCAGGGCACCGAGAGGCAGAGCAGATGGGAGAGGCCATATGGGGTGGTGAGGGAGAGATGCTACCAAGAAAGCTAAAAGGAGCACCTGGGAGAGAAACTGCTTGCTCAGAGCAGCTCAGATTCCTGTATTATTTTAATTTTTTTCTTTTTTTTTTTTTTTTTTTTTTTTTTTTTTTTTTTTTTGGGTTTTTTTGTTTTTGTTTTTGTAAGAGAGGGATGGGAGAAAGAGGAGAAAAGCTCAGTTAGGGTCTGTTTGGTGGTTATGAGTCAGACACCACATGGACCCTCAAACTGTCCCACTGCCCAGGGCTGAGCTTTGCAGCTTACATTATTAAAAAAAGCCACAGAGAAAGTAGCAAAAAAAAAAACCCAATAAATTCTCCTTGAGTCTGCTCCATTACTAAGCCCAGTGCTGGAAACAAATTGTATTCCTGGTGCTCAGTGGGCAGCTTTCCTGTATTATCCAGCACTCCCTCCCATGCTGCACTTCAGCTGCAGGATATATCCTTTATTTTTCATGGGTGGGACGTTCACCTCTGAGCCACACATTCCAGCCATATGGAATGATGCAGCAGGGACAACATCCCATGCCAGCTCTCCTTTGGGTCCCTCCCTGCCCTCTTTATCCATTTATCTTTGTCCCTTCCATCCAAATGGAAACAAACTACAGCAGTAAAAAACAAATGAGCTGCTCCAGGAAACGGACAGCTTTCATTGTTTTGGTTTCTGGTTGGATTTTTAGTTTTTTGATTGAAAAGATAAAATAAACAAACCCAAGGAGAAGGATGCTGTTGCCAGGGGAGAGCTGCTGATATCGGCCATCTGGGCAGGAGGCTGCTCAAACTTCAAATTGCCCCGAGGGATTCAGAGGCTGTAAAGATGTTTTGGAATACAAGATACTGAAATCAAGCTAAAGATGAGTCTGTCGACTTGCAGTGACAGCCCTGGCATGGGGACAGCCTGGAATTCTGCTGCCTGAGACCCCCAGAGACCAGCAGCCAGGCTGTCCACAACACAGCAGCACTGAGGAGTGCAAACCTGGCTGCAGCACACAGCCAGACACTGACAGCCCTGTGGTTTAGACTAGAAATTCCCCCATATTAAAGAAAAGGTGAAGTATTAAAGCAAGCACTTGGATCCAGTTTTGGGAAGAGGAAAGGATTCCATCCCACCAGCTGTCTGTGTGCCACCAGCACCTTTGATACTTGTATTTGCACACTGAAAATGAGAGATTATGAGTGGAAAACAAAGAAAAGGCCACACTGGGAGCTAGTTGTAGGAATTAGATGATGCTGCTAACCACTGCCATCAGTCCTTCCTACCATGCTGGACTCGTGCTCTCAATCTGTTCAGCACCAGGGCTTCCTTCCTCTGAGCATCTCTGCTTTGCTGCTGGAATTCCTGAGATCTGCTGGAGCTTCAGATCCCAGAAGAGGCTTGAGGCAGCAGGGGAGGAGCTTCTGTCTCTGGAGAGACAGGACTGCTTTGTTGGGGTGGGAGCCTGGAGACCCTCTTGGAACATAAATCCTCATTTCCATGTCCACCTGTAGCTGTTGTCATCTCAAGTCACTCATTTACAGCCAGAAGGGACAACACCCCCAGGGATCCAGCCCAGGCTTAATCTCACACTTTTTCCATAAGGGCAATGTGGGAGCCTTCAGTGAGAGCCCAGCTTGACTTCAGGAGCCTCCCCAAAGCAATTTCTGGCCAAGCACAGAGTGCCAAGAACGGCTGCAGCTGCCTCAGCTCCTCCTGCAGGTGCTGTGGATGGGCCAGGGAGCAGCCAAGGGCCTGGCCCAGGGCAAGGGATGACCCCAACCCTCCAAATCCACCTGGACACCTCAGCACCTTCATTCAAAGGGTTACAAGACCATGAGCAGTGAGTGCTGTGCCAGGCAGCCAGGAGCACATGGGCTGTCCCTGAGCCCTCTGAGCCACACCAGGGGCACATGGGCTGTCCCTGGGCTGTCCCTGGGCTGTCCCTGAGCCCTGTGAGCCACACCAGGGGCACATGGGCTGTCCCTGGGCTGTCCCCAGCCCCTGTGAGGCACACCAGGGGCACATGGGCTATCCCTAGGCTGTCCCTGAGCCCTGTGAGCCACACCAGGGGCAAATGGGCTATCCCTGGGCTGACCCTGAGCCCTGTGAGCCACACCAGGGGCACGTGGGCTATCCCTGGGCTGTCCCTGGGCTGTCCCCAGGCCCTGTGTGCTGCCAGGGGCTCCTCCACAGCCCACACCATGATGCCCACTGGCCCCTGCAGGGAGAACCCAGAGCTCACTGCAAACCCACAGGTCCTGCCAAGGCCCTGTCCCTCCTAAAATAGCTCCTGGGCACTGGCCAAGAGCACAAGGCCAGCTGGAACCGTCTGTTCAGCGACCCCGCTGCAAGGTCACCCAACAGCCAGGGCTGAGCCCACAAGGGGAACGCTGCAGCTGAGGCCACTGGACCCTTGGCAACTTTCTCCTCTCTCACATCCCCACCCCTCCTCCATGGCAAAGATCCAGTGGAGGAAACCTCAGCACAGCCAGGAAGCCCAAGTGTTGCCATGTTCCCACTGCTCCTGCTTTTCTGTGTCCCAGTTTCTTGCTTCACTTTTTTCCCACTTCTTTCCCCATCCCAGGCTGCACCCGCAGCTCCTCTGTGCTCTCCCATCACTCCCTGAGAATTGGAGACAATTCCTCCAAGAGCAGAAGGGATGGTGAAGGATGTGAGCAGGGGAATAACCCTGGGAGGTGCTGGGAGGTGCTGAGTGGCTGCAAATCCCACTCATTTCCCTGAGATAAACACCCTCACTTCCCTGCAGCACCGGATTACAACTAAGTGAGAAAAACCCCCTAAATACCAACACTCAAAAGCACTTAACTACAACCTACTTGCTATTAAAGTTGATTTACTTTCACAACAAAAGCTTTACGGGTCTATCAGAGGATTTTATCATGGTTGCACTTTGAAAAAACAAACAGGGCACACTTTACATTCCTGTTGACACTTAAAGCAGCCCAGAACCATAAAAAGAGCAAAGCAAGCTGGGGCTTGGCAGTGACCACCAAACCCCAGCTGCTCTCCTTTGTATCCTTCAAGGAAAGTTTGAGGGGGAGGCTGATCACCTTGTGGGGCTCAGAGCCACCTGGCCTGGCTGAAGGTGTCCCTGCCCATGGCAGGGGAATGGACTAAATGACCTTTAAAGGTCCCTTCCAACCCAAACCATCCAATGATTCCATGAACTCCAGCATTTTCTGGTTCAACTAATACTGAAAAACACTGGTTGCACCTCAGGCAGGATTTCCCAAGCATGACTGCATGAAGAAGACAGAGCTCTATGTGTGATAGCCTAGAAAAAACATTGAAGAGAAAATCACTCCTGCTTCAACCCATGTTCCCTAACTAATGTATTTGATTATTTTCAATGTTGCTGTAAAGCTGTCTCCTGAGATACATCAGGAAAATGATGAAGGACCCCACACTGTGCTTGCAGCCACCTTCCCAGAGGAGCATTTTCTGCTGGGAATTTTAACAGGAATGGGGTGACACAGGGTCCAACAGCATCTCCTGGCCTGACATCTCTCTGAGCCACCTGCAAGGCTGCTCACTCTGCTGGGAAAAAAAAAAAAAAACAACAATCCAAACCCCTCTCTGAGAAACCTCAATCTCTTTATCCAACTTCTCAGAAAAAAGATTTTAGAGATGCCACACAATACAGCCCTTTTTAGCTATCTGTGCCCTTGAGCCATGCATTAACACAGCTGAAACTAAGCTGGATTGAGGGAATTTTAAATTGGTCTGCTGGATGATGTAGAAGGCTATCAAAATTTTTTTATAAAAAAAGAAAAAAAACCACTCAAAAACAAAAAAAAGGAAACAACACCAAACTGAATAGTAAGCTCAAGATTTCATGAGGTCAGGGTGAGCATGCAAAACCTCTCACTGGAAAGCTTATTAATAATAATGTCTTATCTCCTGGAACAGAGAAATTACCTTGATTAATAACAATACACTGATTATTTACAAACTCACACATCTTAGAATATTATCATTTCATCAGTTTTTTACACTGAGGACAAGAAGTGGTATTCAGAGCAGGGAACCCTGCAGATCAAACTCACCCTTCTTAACCCTGCTGACTTTGCAGGGCCTCCCTCACCAATAACTCCTGTGCTGAGGGCACCCTGAAGTGCCAAGGGCCTTGTGGAAGAAATGAGAGTGTTACCATGGGTGTGGAGATTTTGCACAAAATGAGGCTAAATGTAGAAATTTTGTAGAATTTCATTGAATCACGGAGTCATTTAGGTTGGAAAAGACCTGGAAAATCATCGGGTCCAACCATTCCCAGCACTGCCAAGGCCACCACTAATCCATGTCCCCAAGTGCCACCTCCACATGGCTCTCAAACCCCTCCAGGGCTGGGGACTCCACCACTGCACTTTGGTACACAGATGTCATTTTCCTATGAGTAAACTTCAAGCCAGAAAAAAAGTCTTTTGTAATTCAGGGCTATTAAATCTTTCTTGAAACGTTCAAATCAAATTAAACCAAATGAGATTTTTTTTTTTTTGGTAAGTTGCTTTCAAATTCAGTTCTTTCAAATATCCGCTGAACCTTTTGAAAATTAAATTTATTTTATTTTTAATGCAATGTGCAGTTGTGGAGATCTGAGGAAAAGCATGTGATCCCAGAAGCACGTGGGGGTTTTCCTAACTATAGAAGTTGCTCTAATAAAGGATATTATCTCCCCCTGCAAACCTTGTCTGGCTTCAGTTTTCCAAGCTGAATAAAGATAACAAAAAGTTCAATGATTAACTTTCCCATTCTCTACTTTCCCTCTTTATCAGCCTTTTCCTGGCCACTAGCATTCCTGCCTGGCTGCAAAACATGGGCTGCTGGTGTGGACGAGGTCCGGACCCTGAAGGGCTTGAACCAGCCAAAACTCTCCCAGAAATTCTCAAATGACATTTGGGATGTGATTTCTCTTGGTACAGTGGACAGAAGCTCTGAGCAAGGAGCCAGGAGGAAGCTGAGGTGCTTCTGGCCACCTCACCTCACCTTGTCAGTGCTCCCAAAGCTTTGGAGGCTGAAGCAAACCCCTCCAGATCTGCCCAGCCGGGCTGTTCCTGGGGCCTGCATGCACAGCAGGCACTGGGAATGGCTGAGAACATACCAAACATTTTTTCTTATCCCCGACCCTAAAATGTTCAGTGGATTAGTGATAATCCCCAGCCACACATTTCACATCTCAAATTAAGACAGGGGGTTTGGGCAATGCCGACTGAAAACCGTCACCGGCGTTGTGACACCAAAGCTTCACCCTGTGACCTTCCCTGTGCCAGCACAAGTGATGCTCACCCCACCAAGGGTTTCCACCCTGCGCCCAGGGTGGGCTGGAGTCAAAGCAAGGTTAAACTCTCATCATTCTGTAAATCCTGTCCCTGAAGCTGCTCCATCTCCTCCTCTCCCAGCCCAGCCAGAGGGCCCTCAGCCCGCTCAGCTGCACGCCAGTGCCTTCTGGTTTATGGAAAACCATGTTCAGTGTCCAAATATTGCACAGATCCTTGAATAATAGAGCTTATAACCTCCCTAATTTATCATCAGTGTTTAAAATAGTACCACTAATAAGTCATTGTAGTTGAAACATTTATCTTAAGCCAGAGCTATTTAAACGATGATAATCTAGAAAAATCTTTGCTAATCTGCTCCATCTTTGAGCAGAAGAAACACACACTCCCTGGCTTTCATACTAAAACAAAAATGAGCATTGGCAGAGCAAGCAAAATCATCTACAAATACAAATCAACCTTTTCTCCTTGTGAGCCAGAGTAGCCCAAGGGATAACGGCATGATCACGCTCCTGATGTATTTATACAGCACATTTCATCTTCATTAATCCAGAAAACTCACTGGCATATTCTTATTTTTCAATTCCAAGAATGATGAGCTATTCCTGTGCTACAGTAGTCCAACACCCACCTCTCCCCCAAGCACTTGGGGCTGACCACCACCCTGGAGCTCCAGGGGTGTCTCCTGCCCTCCCACTCCCTTGGGAAGTTTGTCCCAGCTCCAGGCTGTGGCTCAGGAGCCCTCAAAGTCCTCACTCACACTCCTCTGGCCACAGAAAGGGGCTTTAAGGACCTTCTGAAGCAGCCCTGCCCTTGCCCCCATGGCTTTTCTCATGGGGGTAACCTCAGTAATGTAGTAAGAGTTAAAAGAGACAGATCAGGATGCTCCACAAAGAATTCCTGCACAGATCTGTATTTTCTCTCTGTTTTTCATGAGCTGGTGTTTTGGCCAACAACCTTCATATTTAAGGTGTCACATTTTCCTGTGCATGCCAAGGATTGCTACAGTGCAGCTCCCACAGCTGCTGGGAGGCATTTCCTGCAGGCATCCTCAGCACACTGAGAGACAAATAAAATCCAAACTGTAGAGAAACTGACTGCTCTTGAAACCATGTTAACTCTAATGGGCTGAAAATGTCTTCATTTTTATGTCTCTTCACTATCACAGTGCTGATATAGGTAAGCACAGGATATAGGTTTATCTAATAATGTATACCCAAGACAGTGAAAAATATTTCACATTTGCCTACAGTTATAAAACTGTAAATCACCCTGAACAATATCACTGCAGTAAGCTCTTTTCCCCTAACCATTTTCTATATTTTATTGGTTC
Source organism: Urocynchramus pylzowi (assembly GCA_013397555.1). Taxonomy (NCBI): domain Eukaryota; kingdom Metazoa; phylum Chordata; class Aves; order Passeriformes; family Fringillidae; genus Urocynchramus; species Urocynchramus pylzowi. The sequence goes on from VZRH01002022.1 coordinate 68,142, forward strand.
AATAAAACCCATCACCTATCAACCCAAGAGCTGTACTTATTCGCCGTATGGCGAGCCTCAATTAATTTATTTCATCTCAAAACTGTGCCATGAACCCACCAAAGTGAGGTATGGCAAAATGAACTGACCAGGTTTAATTTCTTTGCTGGGGAAGGTAGGGAAAGGGGTCTTGCTCTGAAATTTCAGAAAGTTGACAGAATTTCCTGCCTTGCAGCAGAAGGCAGCTGGCAAAGAAGGATGCTGATGCATCCCACCGCTGTCTGGATGTTTATACACTTGATCAGATCACACAGATTACAAAACAAACCAGATCAAACTGAGTGTGTTGAGAAAACTCCCTGTGATCTTGAAAAAGAGGCTCCTGCAGCAACAACAATCCTACATTGTGCCTCTGTGTGAGGGGGTCCCAAAGCCCCCCCAAGAGCTGCCACTGACACAAAACCACCCTGCTGGCTGTAATCAACAGGTTCAGGAGACGTGGCAAAGAGGGGAAGGAAGACATGCTGCTCATCAAGACACCCAGCTAAATGAGCATTTTACAGTTTCACACAGTTTTCACTGTTCATTCCACAAATACCCAAGAGATAATTGTACAGCATTCAGTGTAATCTATTTCTCTAATTAATACCTTTGGTAATACAAAGAAAAACCCAGTACTGTTAAAAAAACCCAGAGCACGTGGCCAGCTGACTTTCCCAAGAATACTTAAGAATACAGTGGTGGCTTTTTAATTACCATCAAACCTCTTTCTACTTGGTAACATTACTTTTAGCAAGAGTTTTCCCAAATCTCTCCCTGATTCTCAGCCCAACACAACTCACCTTCCTTGACCTGCTGTCCTCTCTGCAAGCAGGTAAAATTTGTCACCCCAAAGCCCTCATCCTTTGCAAGGAAAAAGGAAGGTGATTGTTGTGCAGAAACTTACAGAAACTACTTGCAGAAGTTGCTCTCAACATAAAATCAGGATTCCAGAATGGTTTGGGTTGGAAGGGACCTTAAAGTCCATCCCATTCCACCTTGTGCCACAGGCAGGGACACTTCCACTGTCCCAGGGTGCTGCAAGCCCCAGTGTCCAACCTGGCCTTGGACACCTCCAGGGATCCAGGGGCAGCCACAGCTGCTCTGAGCACCCTGTGCCAGGGCCCCACCACCCTCCCAGGGAACAATTCCTTCCCAATATCTAATCTAAACTGACTTTCCTTCAGCTTAAAAACCAACAGAGAGATCCCCTATAAAAAGAGATGCAGATTTGACACAGGATGTGGAAGTGATTCCCTGAGTTTACCAAAACAAGCTGTTTTGCTGCTCCTCAGAAGAAGCAGACTTTGAGAGAGGTCCAGCTCCATCTCAGAGCTCAAGGTCTTGCCAACTGACATTGAAGGGTTTAATGATTTTATTTTTGTTTGGTATGCAATACAAGGGTCACAATCCTTGAAGAACTCCTCTTCCAGCTCTCACTGAATGATCAGGATGGATCTGCACCAAGTGCAGCCACGTTGTCCTCTCTGGGGGCCCTGCAGGAGGTGGGGGTGAGGATGCAGCACAGACACCCAGACAGCAACACATCTCACCCTCCTCTGCCTGGGTTCGAGAACCAACTTGAGACTGCTCCGCTGCTCCTGCCCCTGTCAGGCACAAAACCAAAATCCCAGTTGCTGCTTCCTTGTGATTCACATGAGGAGTGCCTGGACTCAATGGGCTCAGTGTGGGGATCATTCAAACCAGCTGTGGCCACTAAAAGAATCCATTCTTCATTCCTGTGACCAGGCTTGCTAGAAAGTAGGGAGCAAATGTTCCACCCTAAATAGTTCTGGTCTGAGCACAAGAGAAGATATTGGCAACAACAACACTGAGAGAAAGAATGTCTTAGCATCAGGCTCAGATGCCTTGCAAATGTATTTTGTATCCTCTACCCCAAACTGTATTTCTTTCTGCCTGTAACATACTACATGCTTTAATCAGCTCTGGCAGATTGCTGAGTGTCTTTATTTTGGCTAGTAGAGAGCTCCCTTCCATATGGGACCTATCTAGGATGGAAAGCACGTTGACTGGGATAGAGAGCCCAACCCCAGCTGAGCACCAGGCCACCGTGGCCTCTACTGTGAAGCCAAGTTGTGCTGGAGCCACAGAATCACAAAATGGCTTGGACTGGAAGGGATTTTATTGCTCATCCAGTTCCAACACCCTGAGGGACACCTTCCTCTTGCTCCAAGCCCTGTCCAGCCTGGCTTTGAACATTTAGAAGGATGGAGCAGCCACAGCTTCCTCACCATCCTCACAGCAATGAATTTCTCCCCAATATTTAATCTAAACCCACCATCTTTCAGCCCAGCAGATCCCTCTGGGTGACCAACCAGGCCTGATCTGAGCATTTTCTCTGGGCTCAGTGGCAAGAGCAGCCCTGACATGGTGCATATGTTCTGAATTTGATGCACTTCGGAAACAAAATGAGAAAAGAAGTTATTGTGCTGCACTGTGAAATACCAAAAGCACTGAACTGTGCTGCATTAACATGGCATTGTCTCCAGGACTCTTTCCAACTCTAGGCTGACAGGAGGAGCTGGCACACAGACACTGAGAAGGGCCCACATCCCTTCCTCACACCCCAGTACTTTTGCACAGCACAAGAGCACACATGGATGTGTGCACATCAATGTCTCCATCCTCTCCATCCAGCTTTCAGCACAGCCTGAACTGGGGACATGCTGATTAACAGAAGATACAAGGGAGGATAACAGCTAGAAGATAAAGACTTGCATTTATTAATGTCACAATATAAAGGAAATTATAAACCCCTGCAAACCAAGTTTCTAATTTGGTCCTGATCCCACTGGGCGTGGCTGTGTCAGCCCTGGCTGCCTCTCTGTCTGTCCCACTCTCCTTTCCATCAGTCAGGACAAGCCTTTTCCCAAATCACAACAGCTGCCTGGAGCAACCCTCCACATCCTCCTTCTCACTACAACTTTCCCTTAGAGCATGATGACTTTTAAATCCTTCTAGGCTCAAAGCCCAGTAAGCAGTAAAGCCCAGCACAAAGTGATATTTATTTCTTGCAACTATTTTTTTTTTTTTAATATACGAATCCAATAGAAAAATAACCTCAGCAGTATTTGTCATAGCCAGAGGTGGATTTGAAGCTCTTATGAAGTGAATGTGCTGCTCACAGAGGTGCTTGATGCCTGGTTCTTCACAGATTTAGAAAAAGAGCCTGCCCTGAGCCACAACTTCTGTCCTCCTTCAGCTGTAGTAAGGAGTGACTTCAAATCTTTTGGGGAGCTGGAAACTTTGCTATGGACAAAGAACTCAAATGAACAGTGACAATGGCTGCAGAGTGATTTCCTTAATTAGAAAATTGGCTGTGTTCCTAAGGAGGAGGAAAACAATGCTACAGACTGCCAAAGCAAAGAGCAAGTAAAAACTGTAGCACATGTAGCTCTGGAGGAAACACAATTGGGCTCTATCAGCCCCCCAGATCCTCCAAAACCATGTGTATTTATTAGCCTGAAAATCAAGTACAGTCCTGCTGCTGAATCAGACCAACACAGGCTTGTGATTATCACTTGGTCTTAATTAATTCATTTTGACAAGGCTCAAAACACTCTCCAGGCGATTTAAGACACCGTAAAAAATAAGGAACTGACAGTTTTTGACCTCAAGATGTCAAATACAGAACTGCTGTCTAGTTGTGACGAGCTGTCACTCTATCCCCTGGACACCCCCAGTGTGGCTCTGCATTTCACAGGGTGGGCTGCAGCCACCCAGCGTGGTCCACCAGAGGAGTGGCACATTCTGAGAGCATCAGTCAGCCCATCCTCAACAGCATCTGAGAATCCCTGTCGGCACAGCAGCAGTGCTGGGTGGTCTCCTCAGCCTCTGCCCTGCTTGGTGATGGAAAAAAATAACCAGGAAGGCTGTGTAGAGTTTTTAAACAGCAGACAAAGCACAACAAACTCTCTAAGAATAGAGACTTCAGAGCGTGTGAGTCTCTCAAATCAGCACAGGGACAGAAGGACTGCACAGAAAGGGGAAGAAAAGCACAGGTAGAGAAGCTGCAGCTTTTCCCTGTGCTGGTCACATCTGGCAATCTGACCAGCACCTGACACCTGTGACCAGAAAGAAGCTGATACCTGTTGTGCTGAGACAACTGAACATCCCTCAATGGAAATTCCAATGCCCAGTGCCAAACCAGTGCTCCTGGGAAGAGGCAGCACCTGGGGAGACTGGGAAGGCCAAGGGAGAAGAAAAGACTCCTTGGCTGCAGCAGAAAACCACCATGCTGATGCCTCTCCTCAGCACAGGACTCTGGCCAAGGAGAAACAGGGGTCATGGGCTGTTTCCAGGGGTGCACTTGAGATGCTCTCACTGTAATTGAACATGAAGCTGTGGCCTCCAGGGCTGCACACCCTCCTGAGAGTGATGGGAGCCCTGTGCAACTGAGCAGGAGGGGTTTGGGTTTTCCTGCTTCAAACCAGCCACAGAATGAAACAAAACACGAGTGTCAGATGTGAGGGAGGCTGAGGAGCTGCAGACAGGCCACCACAGAGCAATGGCAGCAGTAAGGTTGAGTTTTCTGAGTGTGGCTCCAAAAAGAAACCTCAGGACACCCTTGCGATGCGCTTCCAGGCAGGAGATGAAAAAGAACCATCCCAAACTTGAGAGGAGAATATGGATATCACTCCAGGAGAATCCATAATTGCCTTACACTGACACCCAGGAGCTCCATGTGGCTTAATGCAAAGCATCAAAGCACAAGTCACACTCTGTTCACAAGAAAATTAATCTTAAAGCGAAATCTTAGAATCGAGAGGTTTTTAGAAAAGAATTTTAACTTGCTCCTTTGCCAAATTCTGATTGAAAATCTTTGGTCAGACCCCAAGGGCTCTTGACCCACTTACCAAGCATGGCACTGCTGTATTTGGATGGACTTGAATCAGAGTATTTCTAACTCCATGAAGGGTAGGAGCTGGAGGCAAACAAACAAAGCGTGTAACTGTGCCAGCTTGAGAGGGGAAGTGTACCAAAAACTTGGAACACAAACATTTTGTGACTGTTACCAGCACCATTCTTCCCAAGCATAGAATACTTTCCTAGAAACTGGCTACCTTTAGGGCAACCTCTGTCCTGCTGCAGTATTTTGGTTGGATTACTGTTGCTGATTCCAGTATTTTCCTCTTTCTTCTACCCTCCTACCTTCTTCCTTCCTCTCCCACTTCTCCAGAAGTGGGTTTGTGCTGGAGGAAAGCTGCTCCCCTGGACTCAGTGGGGCAGTTTCCAGCCCTGCCTACTCTCAGCACTGTGTGCAGCCTGGGTTTTCCAGCATCCCTCAGTGGGTGCTTCCTCAAAGAATCGTGGGGCTCTAAGTGCCTTATGAACAGATTAGACAAATAGGTAAGAGACATTTTAAGTCAGTGTGCCTAGGAACTTCCCAGAGTGGAAGTAAAGGAAATTGGAGATTCCCCAGGAAATCGTCCAGAGTAAGGCCAGGTTCTCCCAGGCAGTACCACACAGAGGCATCCTGTCCTCTTGGCAGCTGGCACAGGAGATCAGCCATCAAACAAAAAAATACCAAAAGCTGGGTGGGAACTGCATTGCCAGCTCCTGTCTTCTTCAGTTCAGCTCAGAGCAAAGCTCAGTTTCAGAGCTAAGCACGAGTTGCAAGATGTATTTATGTCACCTTTCCAAACCTCCTCCTAGAAGGACAAGGCAGTCAAATGGATCTGCCCTGGATTTCTCTTACAAGCCCCCCACAGCTGCAAATCCTTTACAAGGTGATTTTTACTTAGCAAAGTTTTTCACCCTGAGCACTGTCTCTCCTCTGACAAATATTTCTGTTTACAGTCTGGAACTTTGTCATATCGAGCTGTGACCAATTTCATTATCTCCACACACTCCTGTTGTGTCAATATTACATGATTGCCATTTCTCTTTCTCCTCCTGAACTGCTACCATGATGAACACTGCTGTTTGTGTTCACAAGTGACCTCCTTTGCTTTACTGTAGCCCACAGTGTCACAAATCCTAAAATTACCCCAAAATACTGACAGACAGGCCAGTTCTGACATCTGCTGTCTCCTAGGATCTTCAAACTCCTCTGTGGAACAGCCAGCTCTACCCTTCCCACAGAATTCCATCCCTCCCTCTCCAGGGAAGCACCACTGGTCCCTTTCTGCTTCAATCACTTCTAACTCTGAAGCACTTCAGTGTTTCAGAAGCCCTGGGTACTCCTTCCATCCACCTTCAGCTCTCTGCACACTTTCAGGGTTCCACATCAATGCTCCAGACTCCATGTAGTTCAATCAAGTTTGAAGTCTCACTTTTTGCTACCACACAGCTGTGCCTGCTGAAGCACTTATGGCAACCACTTAGAATGGTTGAAAAGCCACAATAATTTATCAATTAATTTTGCACCCTCTCTACAGCAAAGCACAGTGGATCTGTATCTATGAATAATTTTCATTTCCTGAGGTTTTTTTCCTTGAGTGCACTGCACTGAGCTAGTTGGGTTAGATCATGAATAGGAGCAAAAGCCAGCCTGACACCAGAGTTTTAGGCTGAGAAGAACAAAACTGGGATAATCAGAATGAGAACAGGGATATGATGGTTTTACATAAAAATCTCAGAAATTAATAAAAAAGAAACATTCAGCATTCAAAACATAGTCTCTTACAAATGGCAAATGTCCAAAGCAGAAAATAGTTGTTAATACACAGCCAGTACTGCACCTCAAAGACCACACAAAAATAACCTGAATAGCCAACAGCAAACTAAATAGTCAGCATCAGTGATGACTGGTACCACATCTAAAAGCAATTTGAGCTTTAATAGTTCAACACAATTTAATTTGCTGGTAGTAGGAAAGGTGGAATTTGCTTTTTTCCAAAGGATGACGTGGATGGATATCCTATCTCTGTAAGGTACACCCCAATTTGTGGTAAGTGCTGGGCATGAGGCCAAACACACAGAACACACACAAAACACACAGAACACACACACAAAGCCTTGGTGTTCTCTGGATCACGTCCACAAACCACAGAAACCAAGATCAAGCAACAAATTCTCCGACAGATTTAACATTTGAAACCATGCAATATCACCTGTATTTATTTTACCCAGAAGACCTGACTAGAATTTTGTTTCAGAAATTCCCAAACTTGCAAGGGTTTGGTGGAATTCCTTTTCATGCCTTGCTTCAGCCTGCTAATATCAGTCCCAGTGCTAATGACCCAACTTGTGAATGTACAGAGGGAAAACAGAGCTTTATGAAATATTGATACACACTTGGAAATTTGACAATTATCTCCAGAGCTCCTTGGTAGAACCTGAAAGCAAATAAATAGCAAACATTTCCTGCACTCATTAAAACATTGAAAAACAGAGAAAGAAACCTACTCATTATCCATTTGACAAATCTATCCTATTATTTTTAATAATGCACAGGCTTCCAATGCATGAAACGTACAGCTTCTCCTGCTTAAGAAACCATTGGGTTTGTAGATCTAATTTTAAGAAATGCAATAAAAGTCAGTGATGTAGAGCTGGTTCCTTTTGCAGGAGAGAGTAAAAATCCTTCTCCTATTGAAATTAATGACAAAATCCCCATTTTTCAAGTGAACTTGACTCACTGCCCTACGTTGGAAACTGCTCCTCCGGAAAGATATTCTACAAAAATTATAAATAATCACTTTGTTGAAGTTTTTCATGCAAGCTTCAGGAACAAAACTTGAGTGAGAAAGAGCTGATGAGCCAGAGCGTGGGGCTGCTGGGCCATGGGATGTACCTCTGTATCTTGCTTATCTCACAGCAGGAGATGATCCCCTGGCTCTCCCTCTGGCTAGAGCATGGTATGGGGGATGCCACACTGCTCTGAGGGAGCCTGGGCTTTTAGAGTGAACAGCAAATGCAGAGAACACCTTTCCTGCTGAATAAAAATGAGCCACAAGGGGAAAACTTCCACTGCAGAGCGTGACAGGTTGTTTGGCACTGCCCTGATGTTATTAGCTATTACTAATCCTGGTTTGGGGACCTTTTAGCCCTGCCTGCAGATGAAACAAGACCACATTCTCTGCAGACAAGAACAAAATGGAAATTGAAGACTCTTAAGCCAAATGTTTCAGCTGGTAAGATAACAGCTCCCACTTTTATGCAGGTCTACTCAACATGAGGAAGAATTCAAAGATGCTCAAATAGAAGAGATTACAGAAACTGCTGGCTAGGTGGGATAACTAAAGTGACATTTAAGCATTCTTGATTATTTCAGTGTCCCAGCAGGATGGCCTAGATACTGACAAGCTCTCTGCTGTCCACACTGAACCCTCTATTTTATCCTTCACAATATTAATCAAGATTCCTTGCACTGACAAAACAAAATATATGCACTTGCATGAACTACTGTACTTTTTCAATATTCATTTAAACCTTTCTAACAAAACACTCAGAAGATGGCAGAGAACAAAACAAATGTGTGTGACATCTCCATTCCTGGGTTTTTTCTCACTCTGCAGGTAACAGCGAGAGACTCCAATAAGAGACTGGGCCATCCTAAGAAAAGGCTGATAATCTATAGGGTCAGTAAGGGAATGTGTAGGTGGCAGCTCAGGGATTTGCAGTGTTTAGCACAAGTGTCAGGAAACGTGTTAAGGTTAAGAAGCCCAGCAGGGGAGTCAGGTGGGTATGGCCAGGTTCCTGCATCCCACCACCCTACGCCTCCTGATGCTCCCTGGATGGAGGGAACCCACCTGGAGATACCTCCTTCACATCTGGAAAATACATGCCAAATGTTTCCATGACACCTCAGTTTTGATCCTCTTTTTCTGACTTTTTAGATGGAAAGTATATCCTAAATTATTTCTCTTCACTGTGTTTGCTGTCTAAACAAACTCCTGTCTGCCTGTTTGCTCGCCAAGCTAGGAAATAATAAATTGCTTGATAACCAAAACAAGACACTTCTGGCAAACAATGAAGACTGCAGAAGCACTGATCCAAATGGATAATGACTGAGACACTGATTATATTTTTGAGATTTTTTTCTCCCTATTTTCATGTCTATACATATCTGCATACATAAATAAAACATGAGAATGCCATCTTGGCTGCTCACACCAGTATTTACCAAGGATCTCCACCAGCAGATAAGCCTTGCTGGTTTCCTATTGTGACAAGCTGCTCACGTCTCAGATTACAGAGCCTAAACCACCCTTTTCCCAGGGACTGTGATGCTTTTGGGAAATGCAGGAACAGTCCCGTGGTGTCACTTCTCCCAGCCTGACACTGCTTTCATTTACAAGATGAGGCAAGAGGCCATGATCTCTCTTGGCCACACAACATTTTGGGAGGGAATGCTGCAGGTGGGAAAGGACCACAACCCTCCACCCCTGACCCACTGCTGGAGTGGCCATTCCAATGTGGAGCACAGCTCACACACCTGGTGGCCACGCTGCAGACATTCCTTGCAAACGACAAAATGGAATTCATGCCTGGCAAACGAGTTTAGGTCAAGGGCTTCCAAACTACCAAAGAGCTGGAGCCAGCAGGCTGGGGGATGAGAGGCAGCAGCCCCAGAGCTGAGAGGGCTCCCCACTGAGGGCCAGGGCAGGGGCTGTGCCACGCTGTGCCACGCGACCCACGTTAAGCCGATTGTTGGCCGGACACCCCTGCACCGGGAGAGAGGGCGGAGGAAGGAGAGCCGGGCACTAATCTGCTCCATCTGCTCTGGAGCAGCTAATTGGATTGGGGGTGCAGAAGGCAAGACCCCAGACACAGCAATGGGCACTCAGAGCCTCCCATTTCCCTGAACAAAGCTGCTGCAGCACCGCTGCCAACACCTCTGCCCAAACCCTTCCTCAGGACATGGCCACTCCAGCACCATTGGCCAACTCCTCTGCCCAAACTCTTCCTCAGGGCATGGCCACTCCAGCACTGCTGCCCAACTCCTCTGCCCAAACCCTTCCTCAGGGCATGGCCACTCCAGCACTGCTGCCCAACACCTCTGCCCAAACCCTTCCTCAGGGCATGGCCACTCCAGCACTGCTGCCCAACTCCTCTGCCCAAACCCTTCCTCAGGGCATGGCCACTCCAGCACTGCTGCCCAACTCCTCTGCCCAAACCCTTCCTCAGGGCATGGCCACTCCAGCACTGCTGCCCAACTCCTCTGCCCAAACCCTTCCTCAGGGCATGGCCACTCCAGCACTGCTGCCCAACTCCTCTGCCCAAACCCTTCCTCAGGGCATGGCCACTCCAGCACTGCTGCCCAACTCCTCTGCCCAAACCCTTCCTCAGGGCATGGCCACTCCAGCACTGCTGCCCAACTCCTCTGCCCAAACCCTTCCTCAGGGCATGGCCACTCCAGCACTGCTGCCCAACTCCTCTGCCCAAACCCTTCCTCAGGGCATGGCCACTCCAGCACTGCTGCCCAACTCCTCTGCCCAAACCCTTCCTCAGGGCATGGCCACTCCAGCACTGCTGCCCAACTCCTCTGCCCAAACCCTTCCTCAGGGCATGGCCACTCCAGCACTAATGGCCAACACCTCTGCCCAAACCCTTCCTCAGGGCATGGCCACTCCAGCACCACTGCCCAACTCCTCTGCCCAAACCCTTCCTCAGGGCATGGCCACTCCAGCACCACTGGCCAACACCTCTGCCCAAACCCTTCCTCAGGGCATGGCCACTCCAGCACCACTGGCCAACACCTCTGCCCAAACCCTTCCTCAGGGCATGGCCACTCCAGCACCACTGGCCAACACCTCTGCCCAAACCCTTCCTCAGGGCATGGCCACTCCAGCACCGCTGCCCAACTCCTCTGCCCAAACCCTTCCTCAGGGCATGGCCACTCCAGCACCACTGGCCAACACCTCTGCCCAAACCCTTCCTCAGGCTCTGCCCCAGGACATGGCTGCTCCAGCACCTCCCTACCTGAGGGGCAGAAGCAAATATTGGAAACACAACCCATGTTGAGTCCCACTCCCAGAAGCAACACTTCATCTTAAACAAAACACTACCAACAACAGACAAAAGAGATTAAAAATTAGGTTTTTCAACCAAAAGCCAGCAGAATGCTGTTAATATTAGGTTTTGTTTAGGTGTAAAAGTCAAAAGCTGGCCTGCCAGTTGCCATCTATAAACATTACTAATACCAGTCCTACGTCTGCAACATTTATTCTACATCAGTGGCTTAATGATGTTGGTCTTCTGCTCTTCAAGGATTCAGCTCAGCACCCACTTTGCTTTTAAAAATAACAGGCAATTCAGTTGTGCAGCATTTTCATTAAACTGGGCTGCAGTGTGATGATATGAGAATGACAAGGAGAAGAAATATAAAAAATGTTTAATACAATAATAATAAGAAACCTTTAAATTTTTTTCCCCCTCTGTGAACACGAAGTTTGTAACTATGGAAACTACTTATGAGAAGGCTAAAAAAATGTCAGCAAATATAGTCAGAGAATGATCTGGATATATAAAAGTCCTAACAATGCTGGAGAACCAGAGACACAGGGTGAAAGAAAAGTGTAAATTGAAGATGACAACACTTGTGCATCTGACAACACGTTCTCCTTCGACAGGCCAAATTCATTTTTATTGCCATGGCACTAAAGTCAATGAATTGCAACTGGAATGAGTTTGACACTTTATACTGCTTTTGATAAAACCATTATAAAAAGCGTATTTCAGCCTTTAAAGGAGTATTTTAAAAGCATATTCTCTGCCACCAATGAACTGTACGTGCAGATTGGCCAAGACAGCCAGTATTGTACCAAGGTAGTCAGCAGCACATCTCTTGCACATTCTGTTCCTTAGCTGTTCACCCTACTAAGGAGGGCAGTTAGGTCCCTTCAGTTTTAAGATCCACACATTCATGTGCTCAGCAGAGGCTGGTGAGGGTCCTTCTGAGCCTTTCAAAGGCTTTCACAAACTCTCACTGGGAGTTTTCCAGCTACTCCCTTATCATTTTGCATATTAGAGTCTTGATGCTGTGACCATTGGGACAGCAGACATGAGAAAGACCCATCTGCTTATTTCAACCTGTATTTTTGTATGGAAGTTATGATCCCAGTTAAAAACACTACTCCATGTTTTTGTTAGTGAGTGCAGTGCAGGGTTTACCTGGACTAACACACTAGCTGGAATGGCTCCAAGGACATGCTATGGTCTGTCAGGTCAATGTGCAAATTAAATCAGATTTATTCAGTGCACGGAGCTTCCCTTGGTGCTGTTTCAGTCTGGATTGTTAATTGAGAGGCCTTACATGGACACACTGTGATTCCATGCTGAGGTTTGTACAGAAAACACAAGGAAGAAAACCTGAAGTCGATTTCCGAGCTGTCCGCTGCAAAGAACAAATCAACATCAGCAAATGCTCAGGAAATTTATATTGTGTGGGAAATATCCTGCTAAACTCTACCCACAAAAAACAGTGGCAATTTAGCTGAAATTAATTAGGTTAAAAGAATTCATAGCTTACAAAAGTGGGCAAATGTCAGTCTTTTAACCATCCTTTAACAACCATCAAGGCTCTTGCTCCTGCCTATGCCCTTCCCTCTTTGGGGGTTGCCATGTGCAGAGTTTCAGCCTACAACTACGTGTGGTTAACACAGTTTTTATCTGTCACAGGGGAGAAATACCAATAAAAGGCATCACAACAAGGTGTTAAAGAATACAAGCAGAGCTGAGCTAATCCCAGTGAAAGGCACTTCTAGCTGGGCTCTAAGCTGATAAAAGAGAGGATGAGTCCCCTTCACACTGGAGAGAACAACTTGTCCAAGGAGGGCAGCTTCCCTCAGCCTGGCCTTCCCTGCTCAGGAAAAGGTCAAGCTTTCAATCAAATCTTACAGCCAAGTAATTTTGCTCTTGCTTCCTGATCATACCCACCTGACTTTACAGGGCAGCCCTGCTCCTCATCCCTGTGGGAAGCATCTTCCCTTTTGTGATAATTTGCTTTCATATCTTCATGTGTAAATGAGAGCTTGATAAACCACCCAAGACACATATTTGCAATGAATCACCATTTCTCATTTAAGCTCCGTAAGTCCAGCATCAGAAACAGAAATCTGGACTGGGCACTGTTTTGGGAGAAGTCCAGGCTAGCTACAAAAATACAAGTTTTCTCATTTGCCAACTGCTTTACTACTAAAACATCGGGTTTAAAAAAAAAAAAAAAAAGGAAAAAAGTAATCTAATAAAAAATACTAGCAAACATAAATTGAAGCTGCAAACTTTGGAGGCGGAGCTGCAGCAATGTGATCAGTGACCAGGAGATACTGTTTGCCCTCACCAGCTTTGCTGACCTGCACTATTTATTTCCCTGCACTCCCTCCCAGCTCAGCACGGGGCTGGCCACAAACCCGCTCTGGCTCAGCTCTCCTACTGACACGTGTCTGTCACTCAGACCTTGCAGGGCTTTCGTCCTGCTCATCACTGAACTGACTTGGTGAGCTCGCTGCTGGTGATCCTCTGGGTGGCCAGGCTGCAGGAGCACCCCTGTCAGCTATTCCTGACAAGGTCTCAATGACATGGAGAGCAGCAGCTTTGTCAGAGCTGTGGCAGGGGAGTTCCTGCCATGGGAAGCTGGCTCATCTCTGCATCTTAACCTCTACCACCCCAGCAAAGGACTCAAGGTGCTCATTCACCACCTCCTCTTCATACAACCCTACAACTCCCAGGAAGGGCAATTTACCTAACTTATTCCTAATTATTTTAAGAAAAGCAAAGCCATTTCAGCTCTAAATCTCATTGCTCCTTTTCCTGTATCTGACCACGTCAAAGCAAGATGTCCATAAACACGTGGCACATGCCTGTATCCCTGCCCGGGATCCTGCCTCTACCACCAGGAATACCAGGCAGGAGAAGACACCTCCCTCCTGCAAACCCTCTGTCCAAAGTGAACAGCAGCTGTGCAGAATGCACTCAGAGTGTCAAACTCAGCATAAAATGACAAATGGAGTATTTAGGAACAACTCATTGTAGAAAGACTACAAGGCATAGTTCAACAAGACTTTTAAAAAGTCCAAAGTGATCTTTTTTAAGGTCTTATCCATACAACAAGCTTCAAAACATGACTGGGCTGTAACATGCACTTTATAACCCTCTGCTGGCTGGGCAGACATTAACCTACACTGACAGAAAACATTTGCAGCCATTTGGAGACTGAGTTTAATACTGAATTTGCTTTCACTTCTAACTTGAATATCCACAGCCAAAGCTACAGCCAAGAGAAGGCTCATCACTCCTGAAAACACATCCTGGCTGGCAAATACAATTTTCCTGGATTTAGTCAAGTTTCTGCCATCCACTCAAAGCTTTAAACATCTTAACATATCTCTAACCTCAGCTTATCCCCTCGTGGGTAAGTGTGAACACTCCTGCTCAACACAGCTCAAACAACTACAAACCACCACACACTTCCCCATTTTTTCATCTTTCCATGTGCCATGTGCTTTACCTTGGCTTCTACTTTTAAAATATAGTTTAACAGGAAAAAAACCTCTCAGGCTATTTGGAAAGGAAAAAGGGGAAATAAATAAAAATGAAGACAATTTTACAGGTCCTACTTCAGCTAAACCTTTCAGGGCCTTCAATGAGAAGATAATCTTTCTGTGATTATGGCCAAACCCTCTCGTTGCTTGGCAACACATAATTAAGGAATATGTTTTCAGATCCGCTTTGCAAGCTGGCCATTATCAGATGAAATTACTGGAGCAACAAATGTCATCCTCATGCAAATGAGATGGTCGTGGGCAAAAGAAGAAAAAAAAAGAAAAAAAGGGGGCTGAGTAGCAAGAAAGAGCTCAACAGCACAGAAATGCTGCTGGCTTCCTCTTGCTGTGTACCGGTAATTCTGGTGAAGGGAAGGGATCATTTCGAGATTTTTAGAGAACAAGGTTTGCAGTTTCTAAATGAGAACCAGGGAAGGAGGGATCTGTTTCCCATGGTGGAGGAGATTGCTCCCAATCCCTGTGCTCTGGAGGTCCTTCAGCCCAGAGCTGTCGCTGCGTCGGCATCGACCGCTCAATCAGACACAGCGCAAATAAATGAACATATTTGTGTTCCCTACATTATGCCAGTTCGTCTTCTTAGCTGCATTTATTTAAAAATACTGCCTGGATGTACTACTTTAGCATCTGATCCATGTCAACACAGAACATGTTGCCTAATACTGAAGCATTTTTTAGAAATCAATACATTACACCAGCTACATAAAGGACTCATAAGCGTGAAAGGACCGGCATTTACTTCCTAGCTGTGTAATTATGGTATGGCAGGGAAAGGGGTGTGCCAAGTGTCTGCATTTTGACAACTTTATCATTTCCACTCGAAAAATCCTTCTTTATTTAGATTCCTGTGGAATGGCATCACCAGTTTGGCACTGTCTCGATGCCTATAAATGGTATCCCTCTTATTAAAGCTTTGTGTGTGTGTGCTGGTACAGCAAATTGTTCGGGAATCGTTTGCATGGGAGTTCAGCTGTGCTGCTCAGGGAGAAAACTCCCTGCTCACAGAGTCATTACCAGCAAAAAAAAATTTCAAGGGGTGTCTTTCCACATTTTTTTTCAAACAAGTCAAGGCTCAAATGAATGGATTTGATGAATTCCCTTGTATTTCTCCGGGTGATTTTGGGGGTTAATTTCTATCAGGCTCTGAGTGCCACATCTCCAAATCGGAGGAGCAGAGCCTGCTTGGATTGTTCAGCTTTTCATCCGAGCAGCCAAGAGCCCGAGCGTTTCTAGAAAGGGAAGGGAAGTCTAGGAGCCACCATTCATTTTTATTGTTCCAGTGCTTAATGACAGGCTTTTAGTTTTAAGCACAGCCCTATTACTTTAACAGCTCTATCGCTTCACTTACAGGCATCTCGAGAAGGAAATCAAGGGGTTTATTTTGTATGCTTGATAAAACAGCAAATTAATAATAAGAAGAAAAGCCTTAGGTAATGGCCAAAGGTAAGTCGATTCTCGAATAACACCATTAACTATCTGATGAATTTAGTCAAAACAATGCTAACCATTTCCTCGCAGGGACACATTTGTGCCTGATAACAGCGGTAAAAAGTCAATCTGCAGCAAACCCTGTAGTCCTAATTGCTCAGCCAGCACAGTGTCTAATCTCCTGTTCTTGACAAACAACAGGAATGGCAAGATTAACCCTGGAAGCATTATCTGAGATACCGCTCACGTTTAACTGAAGTTGGCTAAACAAATAAAATATTTGGAATTTAACCACTGTGCAAGAATCAGCATCTTTAGCTCTGCATGGCCAGCACAGCCCTGCAAAGAAATCCCCTCCACCTCGTTTTCTATGGAGGACAGCGTCTAATATTTAGGCATGAACCCCCATGATATTTGACTGTGGGTTTTTTGAGGGGTAAAATAAGCAACAACAAGGTGGCTCTAAACTACTGTATGGACTAAGCCCCTTCAGTAATTACTTGGTTCAGGCGACGCCATGGTGGAGACGATGACGGGGGGCCCCGTGCGCCTGCTGAGCTTCGGGTACGGGGACAGCTGGGCAGGGAAGGCGGCTCCAGTGGGTGCCAGGCTGCTGTCCCCTGCTGTCCCCGGCCGGCGGAGGAGCTGGGGGCTGCTGTGGGGGCTGGCTGCCGGTGACGCCACCGCTGTCCGCTCCCTCTTCATCAGCTCCATGGGCACGGTGTAGGTGGTGGGGTACGCCGTCTTGGGGCTGGCGTGCGGGTTGGCCGCCGTCACGGGCAAGCCGACCGGAGCAGAGTAGGCAGAGGCGGGACGCGGGTGCGTGCTGCAAGGCAGGGGGGTGCTGTATCCCGACCCCGGGAGGAAGTGCGGCCCCTGAGGAGCCCCTGCGGGGGCTGGGTAGGTGGTGGTCTCCAGCAAGTGCTGGGTCGGGGCGCTGGACGGCCGGCGGTGGATCTCTACACCTCTTGGGGACAGCGGCTGCAGCGGTGGCGGGTGCTGCGAGGTGCCAGGGCCATCGACAGCGGGCACCCCATATTCTGCTGGGAGCTCGCTGCGGTGGCTGAAGCTGTTGGAGCGGGTCCTGGGGCGCAGCGCCCCGCTCCTGCGCTCCTGTCTCTGCAGCTGCATCTCTGCCTTGTAGTTGTGGGCGATGCGGGACAGCACGCGGGCCTGCCCCAGGTTGGGTGCCACCGACTTGATGTCGTTCTCCTCCATCATGGCCAGCAGGTTCGGGGAGTCGAAGCCCTGCTGCAGCAGAGCAGCAAAGGTGCTCTCCGAGACACCCTCTGCACGCAGCAGTGCCACAAACTCGGGGTCAAAGCTCCTCTTGCCCTCTGGCCCAGGGAAGGCGGGGGGCCCCGGCGGGTGGGAAGGCGTCGCCACCGCCGCCTCGTAGCTGTCATAGGGACCCTTGGCGCCGGTGCTCTCCCTGCCTGGCCCGTAGCTGCTGCTGGTGCTGGTGGTGGGATCCACCACCAGGCAGGTGGGGACGGCTTGCCTGGCCACCGCCGCGGCCTCGGGAGCCCGCTCTGCCCCATCGCCATAGCCTGGCCTGCTGGGGAAGGCAGGCGGCTCCGCGGCGTACCGCGGGCCGGGGGGCTCCGTGCCGTACCACGCTGGGGAGACATCTCTGCCACGCATCCGTTGCCCATCCAGGGCCAGCTTGGGGTCTCTGTAGAGGCGGGTGGCATCTGGTGGGGCAGGTGGGCGCACAGTGCTCTGGTCCCAGGACAGCCGGCTGCCAGGCGCCCCATAGCTCGCCAGCGGCCTGCCCGCCACGTGGTCGCGGTAGCAGCGGGGGTCCTTGGGTGACCTCGCCGACAGCGACGGGTCGCTGTAGTAATCCTGGGGCGGCACAGAGCCCCGGCCCGCCATGGGCGCCGGCCGGTCGCAGTAGGCGAAGTCGGGGACAGAGCCCTTCCTCAAGGGCCCCGGCGCGAAGGTGGCATCCTGGTACGGGTACGCCTCTTGCTTCAGCTCCGCACCGCCCTGCAAGATGATATCATTTGCCCGCGGTGGCTCGTACCAGCTGCCCTCGCCGCCATAGGTCAGGGAGCTCCTCCGGCCCGGTGGCCTCTGGTACTCGAAGGCGTTCTCGCTCTCCCAGTTTCCCTCATACCAGCCGGCAGCGTCCCAGCTCTGCGAGCGGCCGATGTTGGGGTGCTTGCTGGGGATGGGCATCACCACGAGGCCGCTTGCTCCCGCTGACACGGAGAAGAGGAGGTACCTTCCTTCTCAGTGCTCCTCCGGCACGCATCCAAACCGGGCCGTGCTGCGCTCGAGCCCTCCCGGGACTTCAGAAAGCAGCGGCCGGCGGTTTTGCCTTTCCGAGTGCCGCCTGAATTATTAATCCTCGGTAACCCTAGCAGGCAGAGCATGCGGCGGCCGCGGAGGGGCTGCCCCTGGCCGTGCGCTGCAGCCGCGCAGGAGAGCGGCCGCGCTCAGCCCAGATGCTTTATCCTGTGCCGCTGGGGACGGCGCGCGCACATGGACAACTGGCCGAGCAGTGTGTGGGGATTAGGAGCTAAATAAAACCACTAAAGCCCTCGCTCCATGTGACATCATTTTAGCCCGATGAAATCTCACGCACTGACCCAGCCAGCAACCTCAATGCAATTTTTCCCCCAGGGAAGGATGATTTTTTTTTTTGCTTGTTTGTTTTTAACTTGTTTTTTTTTAACACGTGTTTCCTCTGTTTTGGTTGTCTCCCCCCTCACGTGCTGGGGGAGGCTGTCCCAGCACCCAGCGGGGATGGGCTGTCCCAGCACCCAGCGGGATAACGGAACGTGCGCGGATCCGCTCGGCCCCACACAGGCGCATGTAAAAATAAAAAAGAAAGCTTCAGTGTCAGCTCAATCTTAATCCAACCTGATGAAATGCTAATCCACTGCACACAGCTAAGGACAAATTAAATGGGAGCCAGCAGACAGGCCTAAAAAAGGCCAGTGCAAGATACTTGGGAATACGAGAGCGGTCAGAAATTAGTTAGGTATCTGTTTAGCCCTTTATGAATATTATAATTTGCGTTGGAAATTACTTTTTTTTTTTTTGTAGTTTCAAATTAGCCACGCTAACTAGGCTCCAAAAAGACTTTTTATAATATTACCATAATACGCAAATCCTTTCATCATCCCAGGACAGAAAATTGTGGAGGTGTAATCTGGAATGTATAATTTTAAGACCCTAGCACAGGTCATGGAGAAGGAGGGGAGGATCAAAGGATCTAAAGCCCAGTCTAACAAAGCAAAAAGGAATAGTAGAATTTTGCCCATTATCTCCAGGTTCCTTTGGAAAAAGTACATGTTTATGAAATAGGAAAACACTCAGAAACATCACACAAAACTCAATTTGTACTGAGCAGCATTTCAACATTCATGTGGATTAAGCTTTTTTTACACTTGGAGTGGGCAAAGGGATTTAGATGGAATCACAGCACAGAAAATTGTTATTTGGGAATGTAGTAAAAATTCCCATATAGAGTCGTTGTTTTCAGAGGAGATATTAAAATGGCTCCCCAAAACACATAACCCAAGTTATGACAGGCTGCTCATCCTCAAATATTCCTTTTCAAAGAAGGAACAGCTCAACTGCTCCTTATTTTGCTGACCACTGCTACAGAGGCAACATTTTATTTTTTTAATTAAAAACTCATGGAAACAATTTTGCTTTTCTCTGTTACAACAACAGATTTCTTCCCCTCCAATACACCCCCTTCCAGGACAGACCCACTGAAAAGGAGGAACAGTCACCATCCCTGGCCTGTTTGCAAGACAGCTTGAGCATTTTTCCCGGCTAATCCACAATAAATGTTTCGTGCACAAGCCATCACATGATGGACTATTGTGCTATTATGATAGCTAAATCACTAATACAGTCTAATGCTTAAACTTGCCTATCATACTAATACCTCTGGGCTATATTTCTGACCCAAATACTGACAGGATCTTTGAGTAATCCCTAAATTTCTTTATTGCAGTAAATATTACAAATCCTCTTCAAACATTCTCTCCTCCGATTCCATCCTAAAGAATCATGATCTTGAAAATTATGCTGTATATTAAACAGACATGCAAAACATGGGCCCCAGAATATTATTTATGCAATTCTCAGAGAGTATCTGATTGGCATTATACTGAATTAACTAACAAACTTCAGGCACACTGGAAAATTTCTTCTTTTGTGAGAGTCAAGATGGGAAGACGCATTTGTGGCTTACAAATAAAGCAGAGGGTATTTTAACCAACAAAAACATTTTATTACAACAACATTTTGCTAAAGAATAAAATGTATTCCCAACTGGATACAGTGAGATTGGTGCCATTTGTTCTGAAGCAGCAGAAGAAATCTACCAAAAATGTATAAGACAAAATAGTAAAATCCTGGTCTATAGAATGAGGGCATCTTGCACCATTGTCTTCAAAGAAATTACTAACAAACAGTCACCATGTTAAGCCCTGGTTGACAATGGAAAAACCATGCCATAGAGAAACAAAATTTCAAAAATGCTGATTTTCGACAACTGCAAGGGAAGCCAGAAGGGAGCTTGAAGCATTCACTACCTCTAAAAAAACCAAGGGCTTTAACAATAGAAACCTCACCCAAACCAACACATCTGTGACTGGTGGCCGTGCCCTGCTCAGGGCACACATGGGCGACAGCAGCACATGGAAAGCCACCTCCAAACTCCTTCCATCCCACACACAGGAGCACACCTGGGCTCTGGAAACCACCCTGGCATCAGCCTGCCCTCACAGTCTTGGGCAGGGGATGTGCTCTTCTTCCAGCTCTTCACAGGGGCCAGGAAACCCTAACTGGGGACCTGCCACTGGAACACTCATGCATATGGATGGTTCATCCCATAAGTGCTGACCTCAATGGAACAAACAGATCATTCCTGTGCTCCAAGCCAAGCAGAGGCAAATGCCTGCAGGACCAGGGGCTGCAGGATTTGCACATTTCCCTGCAGCCAAGGGCCAGAAGTCCTCTTTGGAGGGCTCTGCTGGCCCCAGTTTTTGTTGACCAAGAGCTGTATGTAGTGGGGAAGACGTGGCCAGGAGCCATGGAGCTGGGCTGTCTCCTGTGCCACCATGGCAGCAAAGGAAATGTTACACCCCAGTGAACCAAGAAATGAATAAGAAATGATCGGAATGAAATATTTATGGATGGGCAGGAAGGGTCTTGTCTTTTTCTGTTTTTTGCAGTCTTGAAAGCAGCCCCCCTTGCAAATTCAAGCAGCATGGGCAGCAGGGCAAATGAGGTGATTGTCCCCCTCTACTCCACTGGTGAGACCCCACCTGCAGAGCTGTCTCCAGCTCTGGGGACTGAAACATAAGAAACACACGGAGCTGTTGGAGCGAGCCCACAGGAGGCCACAAAGATGATTCAAGGGCTGAAGCACCTCTGCTATGGAGAAATTCTGAGAGAATTGGGCTTGCTCACCCTGGAGAAGCTTTGGGATGATCTTATCACAGCCTTTCAGTACCTGAAGAGGTCCTCCAAGAGAGCTGGAGAGGGATTTTTTAGAAGGGCATGGAGTGATAGTACATGGGGGAATGGCTTCCCACTGCCAGAGGGCAGGGTTAGATGGGATACTGGGAAGGATTTTTTCCCTGTAAGAGTGGCGAGACCCTGGCACAGGTTTCCCAGAGAGGCTGTGGCTGGCCATGGATCCCTGGCAGTGTCCAAGGCCACATTGGACATTGGGGCTTGGAGCAACCTGGGACAGTGGAAGGTGTCCCTGTCCATGGCAGGGGGTGGAACTAAATGAGCTTTAAGGTCCCTTCCAACCCAAACCATTCTGTGATTCTGTGAAATGATTCTTTTCCTATTTCTGCATCCAGACCCAAGCAGGATGGCCAGGAGAAGATACAGAGGCCCTGGGGCCCAACCTGGTGTAACTGATCCCATTGTGTTTCTCAGGAGTGCAGGAGACACCAGCACCCACATCCTCAACATGAGGGGGAGACAAGGACTGTGGAACAGGCAGAAAATTTATTCTCCCTTTATCTTTTAATTCTAGAGGTATTTTGGGAAATGAAAAAAAATAACACACACAGAAAGAAAAAAAAAAAGCTGATCAAGAGATTAAATGCTCTGGTATTTCAGACCATGTGAAAAATACAGTGTTTTGAATACTACCCTGATTCTCAGTTTAGCATTGATCTCATACTTGGTAAATTTGGCCACAATATCTGGTTACAATACAATGACCACAGAAGTCAGCTCTGAAAAAAGGTGATGACAGAGCAGAAGAAAGGTGGGCCCATTGTTGAGACACTGCATTCAAAACCAACAGCAAGAAATCTGAGCCTGGAACCCTCTTGCAGTGGATATGAAACAAGCACTGCTACAAAGTGTTGCTCTCTTCCCACGAGGAAAGTGTTTTACACTTAAAACCCAGGGTAGGAAATCAGCATGCTAGATCTGCAACACAACTGTGTAAACAACATTTTTTTGGAATCCGTAGCACTGACTCAGGAGAGGTTGGCTGCAAAATTTCATTCATATTGATATAAAACATTTCATTACCTATTCGGAAAGCACGTTGCTGGAAAAATTATTCCGTGCAGCAAAATAATACAGATTTGGATTAGTTTTGCTTCTTATTACTGTAAAATATATTTCAACTATAAATTTAAATCCTGTTTATATTGGGGGAAAATATTTTTAACATAGATTAAGATGTTGATATTTTCTCCCCAATTATTTTCTTCTGGGAGAGAGTGGAACAGAAACAATGTGCCAAATGTCATTTCTGGCAAAAACTGTAAGATGCAGCAGTCTGGGAAAGGCTTTTTCTCTTTCAAAGGCAAAGGAGTCCTACCCCTGGTAGTGAAAAATCCTCTGGAGAACAAATACATCTCTTGTTAATGGAGAGAGCAGGTATCAGGACACCCAGCCTTTATACCTCGCTCTGCCACTGTCAGAGAGTAAATTGCTTAATTTCTTACTTGCTGATTCCCCTTCCATCAAGAGGGATATAATAATATACACCTCTCACACTCAGATGGCGTTAAGATTAATCAGTGTTTGTCATTTGTTTTCAGGTGACAAGGTACAAAGCTACTGGGAGGATAAATGCTCCTGCCCTCCCTGCCTGGGCTTTCAAGGACTGCGTGTGATTGTGCCTAATGACCCCCAAAGCTCAGGAAGCCTCTCCTGAACATCCTCCTGCCATGTTCAGCTTGCAGGATGCCAGGGAAGCAGAAATGAGCTACTCTGTACTGTGGTCTACCATGGATGCTCTGGAGAAGAAAAGGAATGGGATGCAGTATGAGTAATGCACACACAGACATATGCACGCACACCAATCAAAAAGAAATAAAATCAAAAAAGAAAAATGGGAGAGGAAAAGCAGCAAGAAAATGTTCCAAATCCTTTGAAACAACTCCATTTGCTAAAATTTGGCTCTGCAAAATCTCCCTCACAGTGGCAATAAGCACTCTGCCTAGATGGACTTTTTAACAGTCTCCTGAAATTAAGGGAGCACAAAGACAAAATTAGCAGGATTGTGCTGGAATCATTTTCAATAATCAAAGGAGCAGCACAGCATCTGAAAGCACTCAGAGCTTGAAGCCCTGCCACATGCTTTTACCAATTTCCAAACCAAAAGCATCGATGCTTTGTGACTCCAACAAAACACTCACAAACACCAACGCGGTGTCTTACAACAAACACTCTGAAGATCAGCCGGTCATTAAACAATCATTGCCTCCTGGAACTCTGCATTTTGATGACTCTAAAGCAAAAAAACCCGAAAGCTTAGGTCTGTTTCTATCCCTCGGTGCTGGGGTAGAATGTGCCACCACCACTGGCGTGATGGGCTCCAGGAATGCACGAGCACACAGGAGCTGCCCCGAAACGTGACGCGCAAACCGCGGCTGGGATCGGTCGCTATCCCCGGCGGTGACACGCGGCTGGGCCCAGGCACACGGAGAAGAAAAGATCAATATGGGACCCCAACAAATGCCCAGCAAAGAGCCTCCCATGCCAAAGCCAGCAGAGGTTTCCTCTCCAACCTGGTGGCACTGTACTGCAGTGCCCTTCTGAGTCATTCCCCAAGAACTCCCCCAAAGCCCCACAAGCCAAGGCGAGGAGAGAGGATTTTCCACTTTTCCACTCCCACCAGCCAGCGTCGTGCTGAGAAGGTGCACGGAAGCATTTCATGAAAAGAAATGAGTGACCTTTCTCTGCATCCCTGTGGAGCTACCTCTCCACTGCTGTTTTGTGCTAATCTCTGGATGGAAGCAGTTGGATGTGGGAGATGTGCTCCTTCCCACCCTCATGGCCGGCCAGCCATGCCTCCAACCACGGCCACACAACGAGTCTCCATGGATATCCCCTTTCACAGATGGGTGCCTTAACCCAAATTTCCATATGATAAGAGGGAATGGCTGGAGCTGTGTCAGGGGAGGTCTAGGTTGGGTATCAGGAAAAGGTTCTCTCCCAGAGGGTGGTGGGCACTGAACAAGGAATGGTCACAGCCCCAGGGCTGCCAGAGCTCCAGGAATGTTTGGACACTGCTCTCAGGGATGCCCAGGGTGGGGTGTCTTTGCAGGGTCAGGAGCTGTACTCAGTGATTCCTGTGGGTCCCTTCCAGCTCAGGACATTCTGTGATTCTGTGAATTATCTTCTGTTTCTTTCAGAATGAGGTATGTGCCAGAAGCACCCCTTGGGTGGGCATGTGGTAACTTAACCTCATGCTCTCCTGCTCCCCCAGAAAAGCCTTGGAGGTTGCCCTGAGATATTGTAGATATCCCATCCCTGCAAGTGTCCAAGGCCAGGTTGGACAGGGCTTGGAGCAAGCTGGGATAGTGGAAGGTGTCCCTGCCCATGGCAGGAGGTGGAACTAGATGGTCTTTAAGGTCACTTCTAACCCAAACCATTCCATGATTTGCCATCCAGGAAGAAAATCAAACCGCAGGTAACAAATGCAGGAAGACAGCAATCATCTAAAACACACTTGCAGCTAAAAAAGAGAAGTGCAGCTGTAAAACACACTTTGAGCCATTGGAATGAGCCTTACAAGCTCTTCAGACTTCAATCAGAAACCATTTTGTCTTCAAGTATGGGGAAACTCCAATAAAAGTTGGCAGAAACAGCACTGTCACATTCCTGCATCAACAAAGGGATAATAAAAATATCAGATGTATCCCTACAGCACACAGCTACACAGTCTCAAGGACTGCAAAATAAAAATCAATCTGGATGCTGAAGGGCGGGTGAAAAGCAGCAGACAAGGTTCATTGGGCACATCCCTCAACCATTCCAAAGATCTAATCTACGAATGCTCTTAAAAATAATCCCCCAGAAATCACATCAAGCACCTTGTCTCCAAAACTGGGTATTAAGACTTTGAGGTCAAATCTCATCATTTTTAATAAGAATTCAGGATCAAGATTTGAACAGCATGTGTAATGAAAAGAGTGGGAATTATATCTGTCCCAGAAAGCAGTAGAGAAATCCACTGTTAAATGAGTATATATTGTAAATCTGAACTCTGCCATGCATGCCTGGGCTTTGCATAGAAAATAATTAATTACTAGACTGTAACGTGGGCCTGGGGAGATAAACGGGCTGGGGTTCAGGGTGTCTCTGCCCTCCTTCTCCTGATGATGCCAAGAGCTTGAAGCATATACTTCCCTTTCACGTGCATTGCAGATAAAAACCAAAACCAAACAGGAGGAAATACTACTTTAGCTAAAAAAGCATTTATGTCTTGCTTTTTAAAAAGACTGGTCTTTTGTACTGTTGTATTGCAAACCATCAGAAGTGAGCTACATCTTACTTTGTTCCCTCACCATCCTTGCTCATGTCCATTTGCTGAGTCAATCAAATATCTGTATCATCATCAGCAGCAACACAGTTTTTTCTCAAAACGGGTGTCAATCTACAGTAAGCTATTTTGTGAACTTAATCTGTTTACTACTAAGTTTTGAGGTGCTAGATGGCAGCAGAGAGTGTTTTGTTTAAAATAAAAATTAAAAATATAATCTAAAAAAAAATGAAAAACCAAATTAATGGTGTTAAACTAATGGGCTGTATAAAAGTGTCACTAAGAAATGATCAATGTCCTTCAATTTTAAGAATTGCAAAACCAACTCAAAACTTGCTCTTTGAAGAAAGCTCTCTAATGAAAACCTTCACTGTTTTGGCACTTCAATCCATTACATCTGTTTGTGGAGAGCAAAAAATATAAAAGAAAAGTTGTGTAATGTGTTTCCCTGCAGCTTTATTTTAGTACAGCCAGATGTCCTACTCCTGTCAAAATATTTACCAGCAAATATTCAGGAAATCAGGATAAATTTGAAAAGATTGGTCCGGATCCAAACACCATCAGTCTCTGGAATAGTGTAATTTAGGAGCCAGATATAAGTTTTTTTCCTGGTATTTTGAAGGAAACCCCATCCTGTTCTCATCTGTCCCTGAGGAGCGATCATTTCTCATCACATATTTGGAAGCAGCCGACTTCCAACCCCTGGATGCTGGAAGCAGCTTCTGCAGCATTCCGGAGCTCGGGAAGAGGAGCCAGGGCTGCCCCGGGGCCCTGCTCCAACAACCCCTTCCCAGCGAATATTCTGGGAATATTATCACTTTTCTGAGTGATCTTTAAATGCAGGAGTAGGATTTAGAGTAAGGAGGGAAAAAACCAAAACACCCAGATACGATGACAACATGTTAATCCCTAAACCAGTTCATTTAAACGGGAAATGTGGTAAGGATGGAAATTAGGTTGATGGTATTGAAGTCATCAGCTGTAATTGTTTCTTAATTAATGACACGAAGTTGTAAAGCGTGTCACATGGAACCTTGTCTGGAGGCTGGGGAAAATGGAAAAACACAAGGCAGAATTAAGAGTCAGACATGTATTGAGTTCCCATCAATGTGGGTTTAAACACAGGAGAACACAACAGAAATATTTTTTCCTAATTTTGGTGCACATGGCCCTCAAGTCCAAGGAAAAGGGGAGCTCCCCCTCCTGCAAGAGCTAGAGCCACACATCTACTATGATGCACACCAAATTAATGGAATTTTTGTCTGCAACCTTATCTAAATGTGTCTCACTCTTGCCTGGATGCCTGGGGCATTTTCTCAGGCTGCCTTTGTATCTGGCTCAAGCCCTACATCTTGTCATGCACACTCCCCCACGGAACATCACAGGAGGGAACGTGCAGGAAAAACATCCACACAGGACTGGAAGCCACTGGAGCAGCCTCTGCATCCATGCAAGGACAGCAGCACACCCCTGGATACGAGCTCCATCCCAAAGCACAAGAGGGACTCATACAAGCAGAGAGAGTTCTTGATTCAGCACAGCAAAAGGGTTGAAAACCATGGAATAAGGTCAATAAGCTTGAATAATACCTGTAAGCCCACTGAGGTTGCCTGAACTTTCTTTATCCACAGGATACTGTCTGATTTTTAAAAAAATTCTTAAAATTTTAACAAAAACTATTAATGACAAGTAATTTCCAAATATGCCATGCTTCTATAAGAGAAGGGATAATTAAGAACATTACTTTTCACTGGTAAAAAGAGGTGTAATCCAGCTTTTGTATGAATTTGAAGTGATTTTCTGAAACCTCCATAAAAGCCAAAGACTTAATTTTGGGGAAGCAAAACATCAGGAGCAGCCAGACAGATCTTCAGTTTGCATAAATCAGCACAGGGTGCAATGGCAGAAGATCTGACAAGCTAATACTGCTTTTTCTCTAAGCTAAATGTGGTAAGCAACCCTTCCTTAAAAGCCTGATAGTTTATGTGCTTTGAGGTGGAAACTTAAAAAAAAAAAAAAAGTATAAAAAGCTTTATTGCAGGGGGGAAATCCTTGTACTGTGTTTTTATATTCATGGAACAAAGAAACTCAAATCCACTAGATAAAAAAGGTCTACATTTATTCTAAATAAGTCAATTTTACTCAGGACAAGCAGTTTCTTCCATGCTTGATATCATCTTTAACTCATTGTTTCTCATCAAATGCCTAGTGGTGATAAGGATTTCCTGAGATAATAAGATTCCATTTCTAAGCAGTAAAAATAAGTATTATCAGATGCTACTTGGTGTGCAAATTTGCAAGAATGGAAGAAAATCTCTCCACCCAAATATCAAATGTACTCATTTTGGCTACTGTTACATTATACAAAACAGCAAGACTAGGAGGCAGCCACTTTGCAGAGTTGTAGTTTTAATGTGTATTTTCCCTTTAGGTTCCAGGAGCAAGGTTCCTCTATTTTTTAGCATGAGTGGACTGTGGCTATTGAATGAGAACCTATTCCACAGTCTGCTGTTAGTGGTGTGTAAGCCCAGACCTCAGGGACACATTGTTCAAATACTCCTGGAAAGCCAGAAATATCACCAGAAAGTCTTGAGGGGCACTTTTGTTGAGGGTTGGTGTGGTTTTTTTTTTAACAACAAGAAAGTGCACAATAAGCAACAATTGACACTGTGATTATTAAGTCCACTTCTGTGGAGGATAAACTGAAATAAAGAGGTAAAAAGCACCCCTGCCATAGGTCCAGGTAGGTACCAGAGTACCTACCATTATATAGTATATTTATTCAAGTATCACTGGACACGGTCTGCACTGACTTCTGTCACAAGGGGAAGAGTGGAATACAAAATTTTTGTCCACCCTTGAAATGAATTAACCAGCCTAATGCAGCCACAGCAGAGATAACTTCAGTGATGTTGAAAACATCAATTCCTACCCCAGATTCCCTCCTCCATTTCATAGCATCATTGAGGTTGGAAAAGACCTGAGAGACCATGAGACTAAGCTGGGACCAATCCCCACCTTGTCACCAGCCACCACTCCAGACCTTCCTTGGACACCTGCAGGGATGGGGACTCCCAACCTCCCTGGGCAGCCCCTTCACCCTCCCTGTAATTCCATGATCCCAGCTGGACAGTGTGGCACAGGAAGGTGCCCATTCAAGGTTTGCAAAACAAATTATTGCATCAGGGACTCAGCCACCCAAGGGGCTTCAGTAACCATGGTGGGGTCACAGTCCCACTGAGAAACAAGGATTTGTGGAGAGTCACAGCCACACACAGATACTACAGTGGCTGGAAGGTAAATCTATGAGGAATTCCCACAGGAAGCATCACCAGAGAAGCCTCAGCTGAAGAGGACACCAGGGTGCCACTCAGAATGTGAGGCAGTAAGTCAAAAAGCCAGAGATTCATGCATTAAGCACTGAAGAGTACTATGTGACTGTGCTGGCATTTATCAGCCATCAGACATATCAAAGGATCTGAAAGAAAACAAAGACTACAGATGGCTTGTTTGCCCTGCAAACAGCTCTATTTTGCAAAGTACAGACAACTTTGGTGGCACAAACTGACACGTAAGGACATGATTTCCCACTGGATAATGACAAATCCTGGAGCAAAAACTGTCAGAATATGTCTGGGTTTGCTTGGCCTTGCTATTATTTTTTCACTTTGCTTCTTGCTCATCTCAGGGCTGCCACTTTTGGGGCATGTGTTGAAGGCTTAACTGACTCATATATGTTAGTGCATATATGTTAGCCTGGCCTCTAAAGCCAGGCTTTCCCATTCCATGGCACTGGTGTTCCACTGGCTAGCAGAGCTGCAATGGTCTGGGGCAGAGGCAGCACTTGGGATCATCACAGAGGAATTCAGTAGTGTTGGGAAACCCATGTTCTACACACAGACAAGATGCTGCCATCCTGCATCCAGGATGTGCCACCACTGCTGCCTTTTGACACTCAACAAGGAAATGACACAGTGCCAGGGCACCTTCTGCCCTACCTGCTCCCAGAGGCACAACCAGCAACTGTGCATGGGCTGCTCTCACTCCCTGCCCAGCTCCTGGTGATGTTTAATATTTGTTTAACCATATTGACAGAAGGACAGCATAAAGATCAGCTGAGCAAGCAGCAAAAATGATGCTGCAAGTTATTTCCTTGCCTGGAATGCCATGTGTGAGCACTGGAGTGCCACGGGAGGGATGGATGCCACCCACCAGGAGTGCCATGGTCTTCTGAGTGTGGGGTTTCTTGGAGGCACTGCCAGGCACCTTGTTCTGCCACAGGTAGCAAAGAAAAAAATTACATCTAATCTGTTGTTGCTTCCTAAATTAAAGGCAGGGGAGCTTCTGCCCTGAGGGCTTTTGCTGCCATTTCTCTGAAAGGCTGGAAACTGCACCAGGTTTGGGAAAGAGCCCACTCCTACACGCTGCAACTTGGCTGCAAAATTCAGGCCCCTTTTATCCCAGGTAGAGCAGGCAGGCCTGGCATCTCCACATCCATGGCTGCAGGACTGTGCCTCAGCTTTGTTTCACACACAGCAAAGCCAACATCCCTCCCTCTCCATCTCTCACTCGGACGCGGCTCCACAGTTTTTGCTGGAACTCTTTTTTTTTTTTTTTTTTTTTTTTTTTTTTTCCCTTTGGTAAAACCAC
>VZRH01002022.1:98491-158787 GCA_013397555.1 Urocynchramus pylzowi
TTTTAATTTGCCCTGTGGTAAAAACCCATCATGGAAAGAAAATTTCAGCTCAAACAAATGTTAAATGTGGCAAAATCACAAGTTCATGGGAACAGGACCCAAAAGAGGGGCTGCTGGACAAGTCTGACTCCTCACAGCACCAGCGGCTCCACCTCTAAAGCATGCTTTGACCCACTATGGAATAAGACACAATTCCACAAACAGGAATTATGTAAACCACTCTGCATATATTATTTGCAAAAGCCCCAGCTATTCAATGGGTCCATCCCACCACCCATATGGATCCAATTACAGAACAGGCACCCAAAGTCTCTGGGACAACCAGAAGAGAAAGAAATGTGTACGCCAAGACCACTGTGAGCACAGTCCAACTTCACTTCATTCGGGTGGGCATCACCAACCCACTTAATTGCTGACAGACTATTCAAAATGTCTTTGCTGCAGGCTGCTGCCCTGAAATTCCTTTATCCCCCCAAGTCTGGACCTTTATCCCACCCATATTCCTCTAAAGATCAAAATCTGTGACCTGGTCAAAAAGCTCACATCTTCAAACCAGCCTGCTCAGAGCAAAAAGTAATGCTGTCACACAAAGATGTCATAAATATATATCTAAAAAAAAACAAAACCAGAGGAGCTGGTGAAGCTGAGCCATGCACTGAGACTGCACAGCTCCTCTCTTTGGAAGACTCATAAACTGGCCTGTAAAGGCTGTGAACTGGCTTTTTAAATGATACCACCTCCTTGTATGGCTTGGATTACTTTTCCCCGCCAGATGTACGTTTAACAGAGTAATACAAACACTGCAACTCCTTAATAAACTCTTTTAATGCCCCGACAGTTTGTAAGGCATTTCCCTCAACATGTGTCTGGTTATGGCTTCAGTAAGCCTGCAGGAAGAAGAAGAATCTGTCTGGCAGTTTGGACAGTGATTACAACATGTAGCCCCAGGATATTTCACCTCCAGACCTGCCACCATCCTGCTGCATGGAATAAAGTCCATTCCTAGCAAACTCTGCAAGGGTTTGTGTGGGGAATAGTAAAAGGGATGGTATATGCAACTTCAGGAAAAGCACAGAAATCCACCTCTGTGCTGCCAGACATTTAGTCTTTCATCAGGTAAATGCAGCTTTGTATGCCATTCACATTTAAAGGGAAAAGCTTCTTAAGTGCTTCCACAGAACAGGAAATCGTTAAAAGCAACTATTTTGGACCACATTGCCCTAAGCTTGATGGAGCAATAGATTCTTCTCACTGAACACAATTCTGTTTGCAAAGACTCCTCCATCTGCTGAACTAGTTCCCTAATTCCTCATCATCTTTCACTGATTATTCAGTATACCTTTCCAGAAAAATGATCAAATGATCCTTTTTTTTTTTCAAAGTGTGTTTTCACAGCAGCTGGGATGGCCCCTTTCTATGCTATAATCCAAGATTAGGAGCCTATAGTAAAAAATAGCCATCAGAGAGGCCAGTACAGCATCCAGCTGTCCTACAAACCTAGTATTCTGGCAAATCTGAAGCTTTTTGCATTTTTCAAGGTAATTTTTACAATGCTTCTCACACTCAGTCCTTGTCTGTTGCTTCTAAATACAACACAGCAGCATCTCCCATCATTTCCATCAAATTACAAACCCAGTGGCAAATGACAAAGTATACTTTAAAAAGTTATGTCTCCTGCACATTTACAGATTAGAAAATAATATCTTTTGACCAAGAAAGAAGAAAAAAGCTCATATATCAGAGAAAAATAATCTAAACTTCAATCACATCTAAAGCTCCGTTAGCAGGTTTGTCGTACGATCCTTTTGAATTTCTTGTACACTCAGCAACTAGATCTGATGGTAAACATCAAACCAGAAAGGCAGCTTTTGAAAATCCAGGCTCAGCTGATAGAACTCTTTTAAGTCAAGTTCAAAGTAAGTTTTGAAGATGAGATAGTGTGCTACACCTGAGCGTTTATGACATTCAGTAGCAGAAAGAGGCAACTCCACACTGCAGCATACCCTGGATACTCCCTCCTAACTCCTCTCTCTGCTTTGTCTCCCCTTTTCCAAAATTAACAGAGCAAAATTATAAGAGATAAGTAACTTATGATGAGTTTAAAATAGCAGCAGTGTAGAGTAAGCAATATATAACACAGAAAAGTCAAGGCAAAATCTACCCTTGTCCTGCTGATCAGCGTTTCACACTGAAACTCCACAAAGCCCCACACATTTTTGCTCAAATGGGTGCATCACAACTCCCCTGTGAGCTCTGTGCTTTCATCCACCACCAAATCTTATCTCACCTCGTTGGCATTCAAGTAATGCTGCAAATTGTTACCCTGCAGGCCACTATCCATCTCCTTAAGAGCAGCTGAGCACTGGATCTCCTGAAGAGACGTGAGATATTCCTCCTAAAATAACACTCTGCTCTGCATTTGTTGCTGATAGCAGAACTTGCATGAGTGTTGGAGAATTATTGGAGTGTACACCAAAAAGTCAGATCTCGTTTGCCATCACTTGATTTCTGTCATAAATAACTTAACACCATGTGAGCTGCAATACAAAATGTTTCCTAAAAACTTTTTCTGCTGGAAAATTTCTCTCGAAGGTGAAAGTCACCTGTGCTGAGACACTGTAACACACCATGAACGAAGAATTGCAGAAAAACCTGCTTGACCCCCATACTCTGACCAAATAAAAGCTACTACAACAATGTGCTCAAAACCATAAGAACAACAACTCTTAAATTTCCCATAATTTTCTTACAGGATGATAGTAAATATGTTTTAAATTGGGACTGACCAAATCGTTTTAGAAGACATTAGGGTAAGAGGAGGTGACCTGGTAATTAAACAAAAATCTTATTCACAGGACTACACATGACTTCCAAGTGAGTAACCACAAAAGTCTGAATGTATTTTGAGCCTACAGAGAGGACAGGGAATCCAGCCCTGCATTTGGATCTCTTCATGCCTAAGTACTGAAAGAAACAAGGAAAAATCAGATATTCTAGCCTAATCACCTGTCAGAAAAATGAAAGCACACTCTTACCTTCACAAATTCTGTCCAGTCGCTGCCGCTTGACTTTGTGTTTATCCACAAGTGCCATTCTTGATGGGATTTTGCAACTTTCTGACTCAAAAAGCACAGCAGTCCCCCAGGAGCTTAGGAGAACTCACAGGAATCGGCGTGCATACCGCCACTGTGGATCCTGCAGAGAAAGGAGAGCATTCGTAAGATTTGTTCACTTCCCATCCCTGGAAGTGCTCAAGGCCAGGGTGGATGGGGCTCAAAACCTGGGACAGTGGAAGGTGTCCCTGCTCACAGCAGGGGATAGAACAAGATGTGCTTTAAGGCCCCTTCCAGCCAAACCAGCGTCTGATTTCCAGCACACCAGGTGAGATCTGCCTGTGCCCAACAGCAGAGCAGGTTTTGGAAAGGACAGCTCTGAGCTTGCACCCCACAAGTCACACATCTGGCACCATAACTCAGTCTCTTTATCCTCCCTGGGATTCAGAAAAGCAGCCTTGCACACAAGACCTGCCAAAGCACTGCATGGGCTTCCCAGTTTCATTTCTGACTGAAACATCTATTCCTAGTGGATAAAGTCCATGAGGTTATTTTGTAGGCTCACAGATGCTAAAAGATTCTTAGAGAGTATATAAAACAGGGGAAGTAGTTCTTGTTCTGCCACTACTCTCATACACAAAACACTTTCATACTTAAACCTTGCCCTGTAAAAGTCATCAATGGACCTTGAATTTACAAGAAGACCTTGATGTATATTCCAGCTGTCACCACAGCCTGTCCTTGCCCTCATACTTGAAGGGCCAACCTTAAACTTCGGGTGCTGTTTCTAGTGCACACATTTTCAATGCCAGGGAGATAAAACCATCCATGAAGCCACATGTGTGGCTGATTGACAAGAAATGCTCTCCAAAGAGACAGCAGCTAAAGGTTTTCTGCATTTTGGTGGCACAGAGGAAGACCCTTAATGGGTACTCTGAGGGCTGACGCATTTTGCTCCTACAGAGAGCCAAAGGTTTGTTTGATCCCTGAACACTGCCCTGAGCTCAGCTGCAGCCT
Source organism: Urocynchramus pylzowi (assembly GCA_013397555.1). Taxonomy (NCBI): domain Eukaryota; kingdom Metazoa; phylum Chordata; class Aves; order Passeriformes; family Fringillidae; genus Urocynchramus; species Urocynchramus pylzowi. Next base: position 102,562 of record VZRH01002022.1, read on the forward strand.
CTGAATGTGCTGTTGAGCTACTTCTACCAGGTTTGATTTTTTTGAGGTAAAACCCAGGTGAGAGTTTTTTTCAAAGGAACTTCCACAACGGCATTCATGAATCAAGACATGGAAGAAGAGACCTCATGCTGACAACTGAATTCCAACATAACACACACTAATAATATTTTATGTGACTGCTGATTCAAAATCCTCTTTTGTATTTTAAGGTGAAGACAGATGACCCTGATAACAGCTACAAACCTTCCCAAGGAGGGATCCTGCTCAAGAAAAAGGCCCATCCCCCCCCCAGCCATCCACCACTCACTGCAAGGCACCAAAAGAACAGAATTAGTGCAAATCTGTGACTTCTAGAGGCAAAGCAAAGCATCACCACATTTTCAGAGGCTTTACATGGAGAGGAGGGGAAGAGGAAGGCAGAAATGAGTGCAAGCACAGCAAGAAACCCTCTCCTGAGTGGCCATCTGTATCACCCTGCAAAGTACCAACCTCTCTGCCTACATACAGTAGAGTGGTTTAAAAAAATTGAAAAAAATTCTGAAAAGCCAGCAGTAACCACAAACTTGGCACTATTCATTCAAACTGACTCCCAAACAGCTCCTCTCCAGCAGGTGAATTTTCACACAACAGCATTTGCAAACAAAAGTTTTGTGACAAACCAAAAAAACTGTCTGGTTCAGGAAATGCAGGACACAAGAGAAGACACCACACCAGAAAATCCAGGTTGATGTCCAGAAGTTGACCTTGGGCAGTGTTTGTAACCTGGAGTTTTGCTTCCCCTTGTGTAGAGAAGCAGTAGCAACACTTAACCCATCCTCTGGAGCACCCTAGCAGCTTCAAGTAGCCCAGTCAGGCATTTCTACTTTGCATTTTATTCTTCTGCACCAGCACTGGCTCTCCTAAAAACACTCCAATAACTTCCCAGAAAACCCAGTTAACCAGTGCAGTCGACTGAGCATGAGAGGGGTAAAGGCTCTAACAAAGCTGCTGCATTCTGGGATGACAATTTCATGGAGATTATTGTTATTATTATAAATGGTTATCAATTATGCATCACATTGATAGTTAATTTCCAAAAGGAAAAGCCTTGTGTCGGTACAGCTGAATTCCAACTAAGGGATGATCGGCGATTTCCTGGTAGTTAATGGCCAATTTCCCAGCAGCACAACTGCAGCATAATCACTGAGATTTATAGCAATAATTAATTGATTTTTTTAAAACATAGGGATGCTAAAGAGCACGATTCCCACTCATATTAAAAATTAATGCAACATTCTAGAAGACGCGGAAAACTTCCATTCCGGAGGCAGAAGCTTGGTACAGTCAAAATATTTCACGCAACAAAAATTAAGCTGTTAGTGTAGCTAAAGCCCAAGTAGCTAGTGGCATTTCCATGATCAACATTTACAGGCACACACATGATTTTTTACCTCTATTACATCCCATTCCACTTTCAGGGAGAAATACCAGGTTATTAAAAAAAAATATCACATCAGAAGAGAAAAAGTTACCATTTTGTTCTGAAAACACTCAAATGGTTCATTATGTTAGGGTTGCAATTCTTTCTCCCTTTACTTCCCCAAACAAAACCAATTTGCAAAGTGTACTTAATTCTGACAGACTGCATTTTCTGATGGACAAATGAGTCCATTAAAGTTTTTTTTCCCCCAGCCATATCAATTCCCTGCATTACTCCCTGGAGGAAAACTTCCTCCAAAAGAAACTAATAACAATCAGAGAAATTACTGCTCATCAGAGTCCCACACAGCTTAATGTAATGCCCATGAATGAGCTCCTTCCTAATGACATGAACTGTCCCACCTTTGTCTGACAGGTGTCTGTGGTGGTACCAACCAGCAATAAAAGCCCAGCTCAGAAGAATTATTAAAAATGTGGCAGGAGCTGCTGAGCAGATTTGGCAGGGATGGATAAAATGGAGAAAAGCAGATGTGTGGGGCACAGAAACAAGAGGATATTGCCCAGCCTTTGCATGAGGCTGTAATTAAGAAAGCAGTTCTTCCATTCGTGGGATGAAGATGCAATTAGTTGTGCACCCAATTTCAATCTATCCCCAATGGATTCTACAGCCAGCCCAAGCTCAAAACAATCCCAAGGCTAAATGTCCCCCACCATAAAATAAACACAATCAGGCTAGGCAGAAAAAAAATCATGGTCAGCAATTAAAAGACAAGAAAACCTCATTGTCTAAGGAAATTTGAGAGGAAGAGGCACATGCACAAAAATTGTACTTCATCCTCAGCAAGATTAGGAAAACAAGTGAAGTGATTTACATACAGTAATTGCATGGCCGTGTTAGCCTCCAACAGTGTCTTTCAAAATGTAAATTTTCTTGAAAACCCTTGGACACCATGATAGCCTATAGCTATTTATTTATTTAAGGCAGGAATTTACTTAAATACAACACTTTAGGAAAAAAACCCAATCCTGAGTAACACGTTTAAATAGCTTCTAAATACTGCCTGTTAAAGAGTACAATCCATGAGACAGAAAATGAGTGCAGAGAAAGCTGTATAAGGGCTTCTTTCATCCTGACTTTTGATGGAAAATGAAGAGAAATAAAGGTGATCTTCCAAAATAAGATGCACGATTAGGTAAAAATAAGAGAAAAGTGTTTTTATGATGAACATTGCCTTCTAAGCTCTTTCTCAACTTGGGCTTTTGTATCCTCTTTTTATGGCATGAGTAGGACAGGAGCACAAACATCAATCACAGAACCACAGAAGGGTTTGGGTTGGAAGGGACCTCAAAGATGCCACCCCTGCCATGGGCAGGGACACCTTCCACTATTCCAGGGTGCTCCAAGCCCTGTCCAACCTGGCCTTGAACACTTCCAGGGATGGAGCATCCATAGCTTCTCTGGGCCACCTGTGCCAGTAGGCAACATCTGTTTTAAAGCATCCATCACAGGCACAGCCACCAAACCACCCAGCACCTGATGAAGGGGATTAAGAGATGCCCTTCCCAGTGCTCCAGACACATCATCTCACATGTTCCCTGTCTGGGCACAGCCTTGGGAAAGCAGGATGGTGTTCCCTACACCCTGCTCTGTGACAAACCAACTGGCTACATTTTCTACCCCTATGAAATATGGCAGCAACAAAATGGAGTCTCTACTACAGAAAACCACCAGCTCCACAAACTGCAAAAGGTCCCATTTCCAAACAGCAAAAGACAAATTCCATCCTTCTTTCCTCACATCTACACTGGGTTTTCACATGTACAATTCCTTACTTCAACAAGTCCAAATGTTTTGATGGTACTGCAGGGTATTTCCTAGGCTCTCAGGAAAAGAGAAGTTTCTGGAGAAGGTTTTGTAGTCATGATTACTGCAGAACATCAGTTCCCTCAGCTGGAAGCAGAGCAGGATGCCCAAGCAGAATCACTGAAGTCAGTATCTGCTGATGCCATGGGCAGCGGCTTTTTCTTATTCCTTTGTGTAAAGCCCAGTTTTCCACAGCTCCATCACACCTGAATTGAAATTTGAAGGCAAGAACAGCCCTCGGAGCTGAGAACTGCTCCAGCCCTGAGTCAGCATCCCTGGGTGTTTGCTATCCTGAGCTCTGGCCATTCCCACTGCTCAGCATTCCAGCTGCCTGGGGAGGGCAGGAGGGGCTGGGAACCAGAGTTCAGTGTCAGAAAAGCAAGGCAGGGAAAAGAAAGCAGGAGACACGCAGAGATAATGACAGGGGAGGGAAGGGACAAAGGAGACAGCACAATGCAGGAGGAGCACTTGGAGAACACTCTGTCATCCCTCCTCCCAGCCAGCCCCAAGTGCAATGCCCTGCTCAGCCCCCATCACCTGCCTCTCCCTCCCAGACTGCAGGGGAGGAGGGAAGCACAGAAGGAAGGGACAGACAGCACAGGGACAGACAGACAGACAGCATGGTCCTTCTGGGGATGGGCTTTTGGGATATTGTCTTTTAAAGCACAATGAGACAACATGGGAAGCTCACAGTGTCAAGACACCATTAAACCAAATAGCCCAGTAGGAACCAAAACCAGATTAAACATTTATACAAATAGTGAGAACAAACACAGAATTTCATTACCCAAAACAGGCTTTGGTTTTTACTTTTTAATAATGTCTCAGAGATATAAACCCACTCACTTGGGAAGAGGAATCACAGAGTTTCTATGTGGCCAGGGTTTGACTTCTCCCACTCCACTAAACACTCAGCCATTGTATGTGAAATAGGATGCTAGGGAAAAAAAAAAAAAGGCTTTTTCTTATTTTTTGGGGAGAACTACTCTGGCTGTAAGTCACACCCTGGGTTTGGCGGAGGTAGAGTTAATTTTCTTCATGGTAACTGGTGTGGGGGGCTGGTTTGGCCCTGTGCTGGGAACAGGGTTCATACTCCAAGGACCTTTTTGTTATTGCTGAGCAGGGCTTACACAGAGTCAAGGCCTCTGCTTCTTGCACTGCCCTACCAGTGAGGGGGCTGGGGGGACACAAGGAGCTGGGAAGGGACTCAGCCAGACCAGCTGATCCCAGCTGATCCCAGTGACCCAGGGACATCCCAGACCATGTGGTGTCACGCTCAGCATGCAGAGTGGGGGAGAGGAAGGAAGAGGGGGATGTCTGGAGTGTTGGTGCTCGTCTGTCCAAGTCCCTGCTATGCATGATGCAGCCCTGCTTTCTTGGAGATGACTGAACTGCGGCCTGCCTGCCCGTGGGAAGTGGGGAATGAATTCCCTGTTTTGCTTTGCTTGCATGCAGGGCTTTTGCCTTCCCTATTAAAGTGTATTTATTACAACCCACGAGTTTTCTCACCCTTATGCTTCCAATTCTCTCCCATCCCTTGGGAGGGAGTGAGCGACTGCATGGGACTGAGCTGCTGGCTGGGATTGGACCTCAACACCCTCCCCATAGCCTGCAACCCCCACAGACCATCATCACCCTCAAAACAGCGAGGGCAGGACTCTTGCTACAAAGCCATTATTAATTAGGTTTAATGTTTTCAGCAGTTATTATCATGATTTTGCTGCTGCAAAGCGTTGGGTGATGTTCTGTGTTAAGGCTTCTCCATGGGAATGCCTGGATGCTGCTGGGGGTGGCAGGAAGAATTATTTGTCCAACTTCTTTTCCAGCCCAGAAACCTCACAGCCCTTCAACTGCCTGCCTGCTGCCTTCCCCCAAAACCTGCTGGGGAAGGTGCACTCCCTGAATGCAGGGAAAACAGGGAGGCAGCAGGTTAAACGTGTTCATGGAGAACCAGCACTCCCACGTGAGCACCTGCTGGTGGCACACAAAGGACTCTTGCACTCCTCATCACACAGAAAAGGTGAATAACACCCTGTACGAGTCTTGTACTGAAGAAGTGGTAACAATTTTGAGGAACTTGCTATTATATGAGTGAACAAAATGTACCATAATGGCATATGAGCCTGCACATCTGCTGCTAAATTAAACACGCTACATAATGATGCAGACCACATCTTAAAACACTATGCAACGAGATACAGACTCTGTCAAAATAATGAGGCTTCAAAGATGACACAGAGAGCCTGATCCTGCATCCCTTACAGACCCTGAAAGTCACAGTGATTATTACTCAGCAGTTCTACTCCATCAAAGCTACTTGACTCAGGAGAAGAAGAATCACAATTATACATAGGTGCCCTTCAAAGGGAAAAAAGACATATGGGTTTGTAGGGTTTTTCTTCCTCTCCATCTTAATGATGTGTAAAGCACAAGAAAGGTTTTTGTTTGGAACTGGATTTTTACAAAAGTTTCTGTAAGAATCGTGTGTCAGGCTACAAATTCCTCTCCAGACTGGGTTCTCAGCAGCCAGACAGATATTATGAAGATCAATTGAAATGACAATATTCAAGTTGCCTCAATAGCCATGGTACAAAAAAGAGGGGAGTGAGACATCCCTTTTATTTTCAACTTTTTTTACCTATTTCCATTTTCAACATTAGTGATTTGCTCTTGACTTCGAGAAAAGAAGATCCAGACAATGCTCCCTTGTCAGGTAGCAACAGCCCTCCACAGATCCTCTGTGAGCTTTCAAGCAAAACTAGGAAATACCAGAACTGGCACTCCTTTCATTCCTAAAGCTGAAATACAAACAAGCAACCCCAACAGACAGCAAGAAAATTGCTTTAAAGAAAATAACTGTCATCTCTCTTTCTGGCACCAGAAGTGAAGCAGGCCGATGCTCTGCTTACCCTGCACCAACAGCCTTCAGAGGCTGGTGGCAGGCAAAACAATAACCAGGAGCTGAACCCCAATTATCCACTTAGCTTTGAGAGTGCCTAATCTATTTGCTAATTAATCATGGGCCTCCTTCAACCTCTCTTATCTTGTTTTTCTAAGTATCTGATGCTGATAACACGCACACCGATCTTGCTGAAGCATGTAAAGGGCTGGAAAACTACCCTTAAGTTTTCGAATTAAACAAGAGGAAAAGGTACATAAATAATTTTACATTCACTGTGGCTCCCTGCTGTACTGGAAAATAAAATCTCATTGTACATTTTACCAAAATTCCTTAAATTACGAATTACTGACTTGCACTAATCACAAAGATCAGCACTGGAGAAAGACGAACCTTCACTGTTTGCATATCTGGATAAGCAAAAGCTCTTCTCTACTAAAGCCATTAATTGCTCCTGTACCAAAAGCAGCACAGCAGATTAGAAATCCTGAGAAAAATGAGTATTTGCCGGTTTGTTGGATGAGTTATGCAGTTACTTGTCCATTAGAGGGCATTTTACACTGCGGAGTGAAGCGCCGGCAGCTTGGGAACAGCATCACCAACCCCATCTGGAGCTGCTGGAGAACAGTTTCTGTCGACTCTCATTTAGTAATTGCCACTTTTCAACCTTTCCATATGCTGCATATAGATGAGCAAGCAAGAGCAAGGACAAGAAGAAAATAAGTGGCTCCAGCTATGAAAAAAGTCCTGCTTAAATAAACCCTTTGGTGTGCAGCTATTGTTTTTCCAAGGTTTGGTTTTGTTCAGTTCACTTCTTNTATGTTTTAAATTTCGAACATGATTAACTGAGAACAACTGCTAACTGTGCAGTGGCATCATTACCCATCTCTGGAGCTGGATGGGAGAGCTCATCCATCTCCGGAGATGAACAAAGGCAAATCCAGCTTCCTCAGTGCCAAGAGGCAGGACATGGCCACTTACCTTCAGATGTCTCCTTCTGGTTACTACCAATACTGCTAAATGTGAACTGTAAATTGCTTTCAGCTTCTGCTGGCTAGGGAACCACACAAAGCCACCCACTCCCCTGCTCCAGTGGTTTTCCTCTCCCCATATAAATGCAAATCAAATTAGGAAAGAGGCAGATATCTCGCTATACATCTCCAAATATACGTATGTTTGTGATCAGGATGGCCAAACTTCCTGAGTACGAGCTGCGTACCAAAATCTCCATGGGGCCAAGAGCCACATGTACCAAGAGCCAACCTCTGTACCCCCTCCTGCCACACACATCCCATGCCCCTTGTGAATCCCCATGCTTCTCCCATCCCCACCAATCTGTGCTGCTGATCCCCCAAGCCCAGGTCCCTCTGTGATCTCAGGGCTTGTAGAGGCACCACAGCAGCACCCGGAGCTCCTGCCTTGCAGGATGGGATTGAACATCTGCATGTAGCAAACACCCCTGCAATACTCACAAGTTACTCCTGAATTCCTCCTCAATAGAAAGTTCAAAACAGCAAGAGCAGGAATACAAGCCCAAACCACCCCAGGACTGGCACATTCCCTTGGGAGCCCCAGCCAAAATACCAAGACTACAACCCTGACCACTCGTCTGTGAGACTCTTGCAAATCCTTGGCTCTGTATCACTACTCCTAAATAGAAGAAATAATAAAATAAAGATGAGGACATCCTTACAGGCAAAGCCATGGCATACTCAGTGTCCTGAGATGTAACCAAGTGCTGCTGCATTATATTACCTGACAAGGACATGACAGCACCCACATCCCAGCCCTACACATGCACAGGACACACAACTGGAGCGTCTCCAAGTCTGGAATTCTAGCCTTCACTCCTAATTTCTTAATTTTTCCATAAAATTTTTCAGTATCAGACAATAAATATTACATGGACACCCACATATGCTGGGAAAAGATCACACCAGCCCACTTCTTCAAATCCCAGTAGAGGCCCAGAGGAAGAACCTTCAGCCCTGCAGGAGATTCCACCATTCACCCAGAGGAAGAGCCTCGCTCATCTGAAGAGCAAAGATGAAGCCCCTCCTGCCCCAGCAAACCAGGAGACTCAGCTTTCCTCCAGCACACTGAACTCCCCAACACATGGCACAAATTCAGTCATTTTGAATCTTTGTCCTGGGATCTATGCCTGGACTGGGAATAGTGAAAGGCAGCAGTGACACTCTTCTGTCTCCAGGAAATCTCTGGAGTTATAGTTTGCCCTTATCTTAGCGCTTATATTTACAAGCCACTCTTACATAAAAAGCACTCATCTGCATTGACTTATTTAGCAACATGAAATAAAATAGCCTGAAGCTATTCATGTTGCTTAACGTACTTATTTTTTTAATGTAGACGATGCTCTGTGTAAAAGAATATTCAAAGGGGAAAACTGTGGTTTGTTTGTAACACTTATTACTATCACTGAAGAAAATATGTTCTAACAAGTCTCGGAAGGGGGAAACACGTGTAATACCTTTAACAGCTCAGCTAATTCATCTTCTGCTGCCCAACTGCTGGCAAAATCTCAAATGGAAACTCTCAGATGGAAACATGGAAAAACCCCTTTCTCATGGTCTGAGACCTGTTCCCACTATACAATCTCTTTCCATCGGAGTGAGTCCTGTTTGTTTTCAGCACACAGCAGCTTTACTCGACAAAAAAAAAAAAAAAAGAGAGTTCAAGAGTTCAAGGCTACGCCTCCATTCAGGCGTACACCCACAATGAGAAGCGGGCTCTCCGGCCGGCGCTGGAGGCATTCCTCTCCCTCCACCTACCCACAAAAGGGCCTTGTCTGAGGGAAATGAGAAAGGAAGGAAGGGACAGGATGCAAAGAACGGCAGAGAGGAGAAGAGCCCAGCCAGGTGTTGGGGCAACAAGCACCAAGCAGAGCTTGGATCATGAAACGGGTCAGCAAGGAGGATGGAGGGTGGCTTTTGGAGTAATCAAGGGTCTGGGGGGCCCCCAGAGATCTGCCATGCTCCAGACAATACTGAGCTCCACGGGGTCAGGCACAGGCAGAGGCAGGATGGAAATGTGTGAGTGTTTCCATGAAGTCCCGTGGGAAAGAGCCCGCCGGGATGCGGGGTGGCTCCGGGACGGCTCAAGTGCGGAACGCTGCCTCCTCCTGCCCTCCCATCCCAGCCCATTCCTGCTGCTTCCAGCATCGCTCACACCGACTCAGAGGAGAGGGAAGGAGGGAGACAAGAGACTGGAGATAGGTTTAGATAACAGCAATAACTAAGATGAAATAATTCTCCCACTACCAACCTTTAGCCAAGAGTACCCTCTGCAACCACCAGGTTTGCATAATCTACACATTTTTATTCCAAGCCTTGCCAGCTCTCCGTAGCAGGGCAATTTTGGGATTTAACAACACTCAGGTTACTGACCTAAATTCACACAGGCTCATCTGGAGCCATAACGGTCCATTGTGTGCCCAGGCCTGCTCAGGACGCCTTAATACACAGATTATTGATGCAATGAACTGTGACGGCTCCTATAGAGCTGTTAGGGTTTATTGTAGCAACACCTACTCGGGGTCCCTTTAATGCGCGGATCGGTGACACAATGGACAGAAACGGCCACGACTTGGGGATGCATTATCCCACGGATCACTGGCGTGACAGCAATGGCTCCAGCCTCCTGCCTCAGTGCAGCCAGCAGCAAACACGCCCAAAGCTCACGTTCCCAAATCCTGGGGAAGATGGGGAGAATGGCAGAGAGGTGCAGGACCTGGCAATGCAGGGACAGTGCCCCCCTGCCCACCCCAACCTCTGAGAGGTGGCATTTGCAGACAGCAATTTCCCAAATCCTGGGGAAGATGGGGAGAATGGCAGAGAGGTGCAGGACCTGGCAATGCAGGGACAGTGCCCCCCTGCCCACCCCAACCTCTGAGAGGTGGCATTTGCAGACAGCAATTTGCTACTGAAAATAAGGATTTATAATGAAAGCCCTGGTGGGATCAAACTTTTAGCAAGAACAGCCACAGGCCTGCATTATAGATCAAGGCTAAAAATCCTGTCTGAGAAATACATGGAAATTAGCCAGAAAAAAATCAGCGTCCAATTTTCAGCATTAAAAAAAAATAAATTTATGTTCCAAGAGAATGCGACGAAAGCAAGCGCAAAAGGAAAGTGCACAAATATCTGTATTTCTCTCTTCTTTACTTCTTAAAGAACAAAAATAACCTTACGAGGCTGAGAACTAAGTACTGTTTAAAGAAAGTCACTGGTACAGGGAGACCTGGGGCTGAGGAAAGGAAAATTAAGACATCACCATGAATCAAGTGTTCGCAGCCTCCTCGCAAACATCAGCGAGCAGTTCAAAAAGCTGCAGCTGGCTTTGCACTATCGCCTGCATCTTCCCCACCATTTACCAGGAGCTTTTTTTAACATCGGTGACACTTCACATTCAAAACCGCAGTTAAAAATAGACCACTGGTCCTCCCCTTTCAGCCCTGTAGATCCCCTCCCCTCCTCTTCGCCTCCCCGCACACTCACTGGTCTCTCCTTCCCCTCCTGCCCTGTCATCAGCCACGGGGTGATGGAGGGGTGAGGGGGGCCCTGCCCAGCTGCAAGTCCCAGAATCATGGAATCACAGGACAGTTTGGTTTGGAAGGGACCTTACACATCAGCTTGTTCCAAACCCCTTCCACTAGACCAGCTGGCTCCAAGCCCCATCCAACCTGCCTTTGAACACTTCCAGGGTCCTCCCACTGCTCCCCAGAACCTCATCCGACCCTGGGAGCATCCCTCTCATTTCATCCCAAAGCTCGTAGCCTTATTTACAGGAATGAAGGCAATGGCTCTATTCTTGGTTTCCTCTCATACCTGCTTTTGCAGAAGATGTGAGTCTAAGGCTTTAAAAAACAAAGCACCCAACACTAATGTTTTCTCTCTGGCCTTAAACCCTGCAATCAGCAGATCAAATGTGAGTTTAGAGAAAGAAATTCCTTTGTTATCCATAGCTACTCAAACACTGAACCTTCAAAACCTCCTCAGGAAACAGGCTGCTGCTACTACAAGGAGCCCAGCACAAGAGAGACTCGAAAATCAATATCCTTCACCCAACTTATCAAATTTACTGAGGACATTTATACAGTGTAATTAAATAGAAAAGAGATACAAATACAAAAGAGTATTTGCACGGCACTGAATAGCAATTGCATTATCTCTGGGACAGAGGACACTTTGACAAAAAGGAGGGAAAACACCATATATCAACTGAAGAAGCTGCAAGGAGCACGGGGAAGGTCTCTGCTCTCATAGCTCACGGGGAATGTACAGCACTTAAGGAGAGACAGCCACAAAATATACATCAACACGTACACCTAAGGCATTTCTGCAGGTCCTGCTCAGTCAGCCAAAACGATGCTGTCAGAATTACACTGGTGATGGATATGGTCCAGTTGCCTCTCAGACTGGTGTAGGGTCTCCAGCACATGTTGGGGCACTTCCCCCTCGCTGGTGTGGAAGCAAAGCAGACGCTATTATGTTGCTTTTCAGCATATGAATGTACCAAGTAAAATCAATTTTGCCCAGTAATCCACTTGGTAAGTCAGGGATGCTTTCCACAACCAGCAGCCACTTCTGCAGCCTGGCAAGATAAAATCTCTGCGAGGTTAAACCTGGGAAAGGCTGACTGCCAGTGCAGGGCAAACCAAAACACTGTGGAAAAGGAAAACTAGATTATCTGGCTATTTGTTAAACAATTCTTCTCACAAGGCTTGTGTTACAAGATTTTTGTGAGTGCTTCTCGCTTTCAGGTAGAGCCAGCTCTGGCTCCTCATCCCAAATCCCTCCAGGCAGCACACTGCTGTGGATGGGACATCTCTCTTGCCATGGTGACCCTAAAATCCAGAATAGCCCAGTGTGGTGCTGGACACACGCTCAGTGCTGGGGAACAAAAGGCAGGTGTGTTTGTAATTGCAGATCTGCTTCTACCTCACCCTCAAAGGTGTCATCTGTAGGGCTGCCTTCAACAATTAGGCATTGCCCATTACACTGACCAATAAAACCCAAGAAACAAGATGGGCAGGATCCCTGCACACTGCTCCCCCAACACCAGGTGCCATGAGGGGAAACCCAACCATCCCCTTCCCAAGATCCTCATGGGGATGAGCGAGCATCAGGTTAAAGGCTTCTTTGTTGCCTCTCTTGGGTCTTCGTTCTTTAATGTGAATCACACTCCACTCTATTTTGAGCAATCCTTTATTAAAAGTGCCTGTGAGTCATTTTCTCTAAACTTGAAACTCTAAAAATGGTAATGTTTGGGTAGTAGTCAGGAATTTTTAAGAATTTGCATTCTTCTCTTTTCAATTTAACAGGAAAAGAAGGGTAACCTGACTCACAGAGCGTTTGTTTCCCTTTGTCCTGCACAGAAATGCTGCTCTTGGATAGAATCACAACTCACAAAATAAAATTTCTGAACATCTTTCACCAAGGACAAACAAAAAGTACTGAAAAAACAAATATAAAACAAAATATCTCTTTAGAGAAAGACAAAAAGCCCAACAAGTGACAACCTGGGAGTATCTATCAACTTATGTTCAGTATGCTCTTAAAAAAGAGTCTTTAAAGATAAATCTGTGAACTTTTGATTAACATACATCCCTTTCCAGATGCATAACACAATAACTGAAAATCATACTGCTAATTATTCATACCGCCGATGTCCCCCACAGGAAAGGTAAAGAAGAGCAGAAGGATTAGGAGGAAATTTTTCCCTGTGAGGGTGGGGAGGCCCTGGCACAGGGTGCCCAGAGAAGCTGTGGCTGCCCCCGGATCCCTGGAAGTGTCCAAGGTTATACAGGGCTTGGAACAGCCTGGGATAGTTGAAGGTGCCTCTGTCCATATCAGGGGGTTGGACTGGATGAGCTTTAAGTTTCCTTCCAAACCATTGTAGGATTCTGGGATTTGCTCTCTGAACCCAGGACAAGTTTTGCACTGCACAGCACAGCAAATAAACTGGCCCACAAGCACCACATGGGGCTCTTTTCATCACAGACACCTCACCCTGCTTGATAACATCCCATGAGACACTACTGCCACGTCAACTTTGGAAACAGGCTCTTCACCAACAGGGAAAGGTCTCCAAAGAACTGATGGCACACACACCAGTCAGCCTCCACATTTCCCTCCTCCACTATTACCTCACTGCAGAACTTGCTCCTGTGGTCTCCACGCAGGACTGGCAGAAGAACACAGGCTCTGGCCAGGAAATCCACCCAAGAAATCACCTTTAAATGTCTCCTGGATGAACTAGGCATCTCTGATGTTCCCGGGCACACAAGTCATGGCCAGACTTGTGTGCTCCTTGGCCTGTGTCAGGAATGAGAGCTCAGCTGCTCTTCCCACCACATCTGCATTCCAAACTGCTTCAATTCCTGCAGAGATCCCCACCCACCACCACCACAGGTGGTGTGGGAGGGAGGAAGACACCATGGTAAAAAAGCAACACCAATGTGATCTCCAAGCAGAGTAGACTGGGATGGAGCTGAAATCCTCTTGATTCCCTTGGCCAGGACCAAGACCCATGGGGAAGTGAGGAGAAGGCACCAGCAGGTCCTGAGATGGCTTCACACAGATGAAAGACCCAGCTCCAGCACTGCCATTCTTTCACTTTTTGAGCTTGGAGGTGATTCCAAGATCCCATTCATCCTGCTCAACCACCACAAACAGGGATAAGGGTGATGGACATACTGTTCCAGCCATGGGCTTTCAAATACAACCTGTGCGAGGAATGCTAGAGAAAATATTATAAAGGGAAACTCACTTCCCCCAGCTGCCTGATAGAACCCATCACAGGAAACATCTGCCATCCTCCACAGAGGACAAAAATCAGGAGGAAGTGGTTGGTCCATCCAGAGAAAGAAAGTCAGAAGTACTAAATTTCTAATTAGAAGCACACAGGTCCTGCTCGAGGTAGGAGATCCACTTCTGCAGGCAGGTCTCAGCAAAACAGGTTAAATAAGGAGTTTTATAGACTGCCGAGCATGAAAACGGCAGCAGCCCACTTGATGAGGTCAGGGACTGAAGTGGCCTATGGTACTTGTAAGAGAAAACATCTGTTGGTGTTAAAAGGTCAGCAGGAAATGAACACTATTTACTTTGTCCTTACTGGTTGGGCCACTGCTCCTCGAAAGAGAACCACACATGGCTCAGCTTAGCGCCGTCCCCTCGACAGCCGGCCCACAGCTGCCCACCTTCAAATCCCCTTGGCGCGCCCAGGAACCCTCTGAGCAGCCCCTGGGAGGGGGATGAGGCTGTCCTTCCCCCTGGCAGACCCCAGGGAGCCTCCCTCCCTCCTCGTGGGAGGGAAAAGTCCTTCACACCGGCTCAGGAACAAGCCGTTAAAATAAATCCGTCAACATAAAAGCAAAAAAACAAGAAGTTTCTTCTGAAAAACAGGAAGCGCGAGGTACATAGCGGCTTAAAATAGCGCCCGCTTGATTTGTTGACAAAACACGGGTCCCACGGGGTCGTGCCTTTCTGCAGATTTTTATTTTTCCTGCGGACTGCCAGGAGCACCTCTGTGGCTGCCCGGGGCTCTCCTGCCCTCGGCCGGGGGCTGGCACCGCTCCCCGAGCCCGCCCGGGAGGCCAATGGCCGCGGGCCTGGCCGCGCTTCCTGTGCGCGGCACCGGGCTCCCACAGGAAACCCCGACGGAAAACGGCCCCCGCTGCGAACCGGGGCTCGCTCCAACAGGCAGAGCGAGTGTTTAAGGCTGGCACCCCCTCGATAAAGCTCAGTCTGAAGTTCTAAGCGCTTAGGAAGCTGGTTTCAGACTTTCCCTCAGTTGCTCTTCACGCGTAGAAGAGCGCAATGCTGCCCAGGCAGGATGAGCTGCTGGCACCTCAAGACAAGCTTAAAATGATAAGGGTCTGATCCCGAGCCCTAAAGCCAACAAAAATTCCTAAACCAGGAATTTCAGGATGGCCTCTTCTGCAGAACAGAGGAGGGAGGAAATTTTATGCTTCAGCATTCCGTCAAGGTTGTGATACTCTCCCATTCCTCAGTAACTCCCCAGTTGTGGTTCTGCTTCTCCTTCCCCACAGTCACAAAACCATAGAGGAACTTGGTTTGAAAGGTCCTTAAAGATAATGCAGCTCCACCCTTCCACACCTTCCACTATCCCAGGGTGCCCCAAGCCCTGTCTAACCTGGCCTTGGACACTTCCAGGGATGGGACAGCCACAGCTTTTCTGGGCACAGTGTGCCAGGGCCTCACCACTCTCACAGGGAACAATTCCTTCCCAATATCTAACCTACATCTCCCCTTTTTAGTTTAGTACCATTCCCCTTTATCCTATCCTGATTCACTCTGCAGAGGTGGAAAGCAGCACCATTTTTTTGGTCTTAATTAAAAAAATCCCAAAGCACATTAAAGCAAGAATAACACTCTCAGATGATCTAGTGTAGACTAAAAGGACTGTACTGAAAAGCAGAATGAGGTATCACCCCTTTCCACATCCCCTGGCCTACAGACCAAGGCTGCCTGTGAGCCCTGCCCGCCTTCTCCTTACACACCACACCAGACATGAAGGGGCCCCAATCGTGAGTAGCTAATTATTGGCTCACATTAAATTATTTCTCAAATTAAGATTTGTGGGTTTTCCCCTCGCCTAACAATACGCCTTTGAGAGCAGCGTTGCAAACACACTGGAGCAGGAGCAGCAGTGTAGCTCCATGTGCAATTAGGCCAGCATGTGGATCTTATTGCTCCTAAGGACTCTTATTTGATTTCCCGCACCACCAACTGGTGAGAAGTTTTCAAGTCTATATAGAGAAGAATTAGCTCACTCTTTGGGGTGGTCGCATCTGGGGTTGGAAAACCAGATGGAGCGCGTTTTCCCGAGCCCTTTGTAACTGAAGCAGCACACCAAGTTGCTAGGGAGCAGGAGAACACAATCACTGCTCTGGGGCAGCCCGCAGCAACGCCGGTGCCGCGGCTGCCAACGCTCGCAGGCACCGTCTGAAGTGCCAGCAGGGAAAACGGTCACACAGGCTGGGGTTTGTACAATGTCAACGTGAACCTGGACCTACTGCAGGCACAGAGGAGCTCTGGGACTCCTGAACATACACATCTGCACCCACGGTCATGGTGTCGCCAAAGGAACCCAGGAGATTAATTTCCTGAGTTCCCTAAAAATGCAAAGTTCTCAAGAGTAGGCTGAATCTGGGGAATGAAGAGGAGAGTGCAGGAAGGAGCAATATGGAAGCTTCAGCATTTCAGAGCTGAGTGGGGACTGAGTCATGAACACTGCCCCGTCCTGAGGACCAGGAAGGTGCATCTGACAGAGAACAGGAGGGACATAAGGCTTTCCTAATAAAAACATATTTTATTGACTGAAGTGAGAGATGGATGAAGTTTATCCAAACCTTGACCAGCAGCATTGCATGTACACACAGAGCTACAGCCTAACCACAGACTGGTCTGAGCTGGAAGGGTCCTCAAAGCTCATCTCATTCCCACTCCCTGCCATGGGCAGGGACACCTTCCACTATCTCAGGTTGTTCCAAGCCCTGTCCAGTGTGGCCTTGAACAATTCTAGGGATGAAGCAGCCACAGCTTCTCTGGGCTTCAAGCACCTCACCACTCTCACAGGGAAGAACTTCTTACTAATACCTAATCTTATCCTGCCTTCTGTCAGTTTGAAGCCATTCCCCCTTGTCCTGTCATTCTGGGCCCTCACCCAAAGCCCCTCTCCAGCTCTCTTGGAGCACTTTTAGGTACTGGAAGAGACTCCAAGGGCTCCTCAGAGCCTTCTTCTTTCCAAGCTGAACAACACCAGTTCTCTCAGCCTGTCTCCAGAGCAGAGGTGTTCCAAATGGCACAGTGTTTGCCAGGGAATGGCTATTTTACAGACAAAAAAATGCATGTATTTTCCCTGGTGCTTAACCATGTGCCACGTTTTAAAAGCTGTGGGTTTAAAACCTCCTTATCAGCAGCTAACACGGAGCACGGGTCCCCAAGATGCAGGAAGCATATGGAAACCCTACTCTCCTTTCCTTTCCTGCTATTTATTTTCCTCCTTGGAACTCAGAACAAGCAACAACAAAGTCACAAGCCAAACCATAAAAATGAGGTGGAATTTCTCCTTCAAATGCTGAGTTTGCAGCTAGAGGAGCAGGAGCAACCTGCAGCTTCCCACGTGGCATCCCTGGGGCAGGGATGGTGAGGGAGGGCTGTTCTTCCTCCCTCCACCAAATATCCCCAAAGCACAGTGATTTAAAGATGAATTAGCAATTCTAGCCTAAGCAGAACACCTTTCAATATTTGTTTGGGATTTTTTCAGAAGGGAGTAACAAATACAAAAACAAATATATGTCCAGAGTCAGCACTGCACAACTCAAAAGCTACATAGATGACTCGTTTCTCATGAACATGGCCTGCATATAAACATTCACCTTGAAAATAATCCTGCAACACTGAACCAGGAGAGCAGGAGGGTGGTGGGGACACCACAGAGCTCATGGCTGAGAAAAGAAGGAATGGGTGATGGGGAAGCTGTCAGGAAGAGGGGCCCAACAGAGAAATACCCCTTGGAAAGCATATGTAAGCACCTGGACAGAGAAATCCCCTTGAAAAGCACTTTCACGCACCTGGCTCAGCTATTTTATCAGATTTTTGCTTTCCACACAGCCCACGAGTTTTGTGCATGAAAATAAAGATTTTCCTTTCTGCAATATATTGGCATTTTGAGTTGGTGTTTGAGGAGACTCAGCTTTTTAAAGATTATTACTTCATAGGTGTTTTCATCTTAGAAAAAAATAAGATAATATTTTCCTTTGAAGACACTAAGCCGACACCTTTGATTTTGCATTTTTTACATCCAATTCCACACTGGTTAGACTTTTCCTTCTCAAACCAGTATTATTCTGGCCTTCCTTTCTGTATCCACCTTTGTCCTGTCTAAACATGTGGGAGTAGAACACAAGCTACACCGGACCAGCCTTTCCATCTGTGACTACAATGAACTGCTCCACGGCCCTGGAGCATCAGGAGCCACTGGGATTTCTGAAATAACGCAATGAAATATCTGGGTGACTACACAGCCAACTTTGGGCAGCCAATTTTAAATTTCTGGTTGGTGGTGCACCAAGGGAGCGCAAGGTTCAAGCGCTGGCCATCACACAAAGTGTTTCACAATGAATTCCCACTGCTTTCTAACCCAGCTGCCTTGTTTAAAAACCAGTGCAACTCTCTGAGGTACACAAATAATTAATTTCAACCCAAGCTCTAAAACAACAGCTCCCAAACTTTCTTTCCTGGCTGTGACCTCATTTTACAGACCAGTAGCTCTGTGCAACCCCAAACAGCAGAATAAATATGGAACAAGATGAAATTTCCATCAGGCTCACGACCCTGTTCGTAACTTCCCCAAACCTCATTCTGGAGCCATCACTCCAGTCTGGGAGCTGTTGTAACACAAATGATGTTGGAAATCCACACCAAGCCACAGACAAACCCCTGGTGGCACCCAAAGAGCCACCAACAGCTTCACAGTCATGGAGGGGAGACCAACACCTTTGGTTCTATGATAAAACCCTTATTTATCCCATGAGTTCAGTGATCTCTCTCTGTTTTTTCCCAGAAATGCCCCCAAATCTCTCCAGCCTGTTTCACGAACAGCAAAACCCCAAAATGTGGATGTTACTTAAAAGCATCCTAAATAAGTCCCTTTCAAATTACCTCCTGTGGCATTTTTTATTGCCTCAAGACAGATTTTAGCTTTAGGGGGACTCTGGTGCTTTCTGCACACTGCTGAGGATGCAGTCAACGTCACAGACATAAATTATCAAGTCAAATGACTTGCTCCACTGTGTAACTCTGGTGGCAGGAGCTGAGGTTGAATTAAGGCTTTCCTGGTTCCCAGATCAGATCCTACACAATTACAGTTTTGCAGCCAACTGTACAAACGGGATGTTTCCAGGCTGGATATCAGAGACCAGCAAAGGGAAAACAAACAATGGGAATCACTTCAGAAAAACTTGATCTCTTCCTCTCTGACTCCAAGTTCATGATTTTGGCATCATCCCTGATGGTGGTGACTTACACAATAAAAAAGGCAACCAGCAAGTTCATGCAGTAGAGAGGGGGTAGAGAACACAGATTCTGGGAAGGGATTTTTTGGCCATCTGCCCTCTTCCTGACATATTTTAAGAGATGAGAAATCCCCAAAATGGTTTATCTGGAGGGTTGGACCATTAACTGGAGCAGCGTGGCCATAATGGCTGTAAAGTCATTCCCTGCACACACACACTGTATCCCAGGGCAGCAACCTGAACAGCAAACACGAGGATATTCCCCTACATGTGCAAAAAACCAAGGATAAAAATTCAGTCCTTTGGCTCCCTACTGCCGTTAAAATTAATTGCCACATAAAATTGCTGATTCCTACCAAATGAAGCTATACAATTTATCAACTCAAGGATAGAGCAAACTCACTCGTGGTTTAAATACTTTATCTGAGTTATTACAGGATTCTGCACCAACGACAGTTTTATGGATAATGTAGGTTTTGTAAATTCATTAGTACGGGACGAACTTTCAAAGCAAACAAAGGCATTAAACAAACACCACAATACTGTATTTACACACAAATTAGATCTCCCTTTCCCTTCCAAAGCCGTGCTGAGATACTTGAAGGAAAAATAAGAAAGAAGGTCTGCTGTAACACTACATGAAGGGAAAACAGGGCAGTTCATTAGCACCTGAATCAGTGGGGGCTGAGCTCAGACCTGTTTCCTGACCTAATACATGAGCAGGTCACTTGTTGGCTTCTGATTCAGCCCCTCCAAGCTCTTAAATTGTTGAAGAATCATTTCTATACCACAAAAGGAGACTGGACCTGCTCCAGAGCCCGTTGCAGTCCGTGGCATCTTTCCACTGATTTCAGCAAGCTTTAAAACAAGGGCACAATGTCCCTTAATTAAAGGGACCATGTCATCTGGAATCTACTCCATTTCAACCAAAGTTAAAACCAGTTTCAAACCTATTCCTGGGTGAATCCCCCTGCCCTTTTCCCATTGATGAAATGCTCTCCCTCCCAACTGAGACAGGAAATAGCTGCCAAGATGACACAGGACATGGGAGAAAGAGAAAAACTGCATCTCTATTACTTGCTGTCAAACCAAAGGAGACACTGAAAATAAGAGGAAAAACAGATTTTGGACTTTCTTCCAACAAGAGACAATTGTTAAAAACAATTTCAGAAGAGAGCACAAATTTTCAGCTGATAGTGCTTCTCCTGCAAGAAATCTCATGATGGAAACTGTCTTAACCTGTACTTGCTGGAAGGAATGACTAACATTGCTATAAAAAAAAAAAAAAAGATATTGTAGAAAAAAAGCACTGTTTTTCTCCACTTTTCCATTCTGTTTACTCTGTGCATTTATCACCAGCATGTGCAGAAGCAGCCTCACTCTTTCCCCTGTGCAGGCAGTGAGTTAGTCACACTTTCCCCTGTTGTGTAGCTCCTTTAGTCAGCAGCAGGGAAGTGATAAAGATGAAAAAAACTAAACAAAACCAGGAAAACGCAATTGTGAAAAACACAGAAGTTAGCAGGAGGTCCTTGTAGGCAAATGTAATATTCAAATCGATTTGGCTTGCTTTAATTTAGGAGACTGCAATCTTGAAAGGAGCTCCTGCCTCTCCACACAGCCTCTCCTCTGAAGGAAGTGCAGGAAGGGCACAGGAGAGGGAGGGCAAGGACACAGGAGAGGCAGCAGAGCTGCAGGAACCCCTGGTGCAAAGTCCAGGCAAAAACATTTCAGCAACTGAGAAACTGCTGCTAGAGAATAGATGTGAACCCCAGAGTCAGTGCCAGCTTCCAAGCCCAGCAGGGCACTCACTTTTGCTCACCAGGTGTTAAATAACCCGCTCACAGTGGGAACAGCCCAAGTTTTGTGGCCAGGGTAATGTAATTATGCACCACTGCTTCATTCTTGGGGGTCTACTTATTAAAAATGCATTAAAGAAATAAATCACTGTTGACTGTGTCGTCCCCCTTCCCTTTTTAGCTGGGCTAAGAAGAGTGACTTGTGGTTTAAATAAACCCAACAAAAGCAGTAACAATAGGAAAGTCCCAAACTTTATTTCCAGACTCAGAGCAATCGCTCATTTTCCACTAAATTATTCACTACAATAAGTACATGAAGTAGCAAAGATACCCAATCACCCTAATAAACCTATACAAAATTATCACCCTAAACCATCTGGAATCCCAGCATTCTGGTGGGCAGTTTTCCAGTCTTGGGACTTATTCTTGATTATAAAAACCACAGATTGGTCACAGGCAGAGCAGGGGGAAGCTGAGACTTTATATTTATTAGGCACAAATCTGCACCAGCCTGCTTTAACACAATGTAAAGGCCAGGTAGGATCCTGCTTTTCAAGATTCTAAGGTCCAAATCCCACAGACACCTGCTGTGCAGGACCAGACCTGGCTCTACCCCTGCAGAGAGGGGTGTGGGATGGACACCAGCCAGTTCCACAAAAACCCAGGGAAGAAAGGCTCATTTCCAAGTGCCATCAGTGAACCCATCAGTGCTGCCACAGTTTCATCAGCAGTGTGGGTGTGGGCAGGCCTCTGGATGATGGGGTTGATGCTTCAAGGTGTCCAGGAGATGGAGAAGAACAAGGGGATGAGGCTGTCCTGCCTTCCCTGCACTGCAATTTTGGGGAGCAGCCCAGGGTGCAAATCCCACCACTCTAACCCACGGCTTCCCACACCATCCTTTCATCTCCCAGTTCAAAACACCCTGCTGGCTCTGTGAGGGCATGGATCTGGTTTAAATCAGCACCAAAGAGTAGCACACCTCCACTCAAAATCAGCCCCAAACCTGAGATATTCCCAATGCAGAACCCAGTCAGCAGGGACTTGGGAATGGTCCAGCTCACACAAATGTCCCATCCCAACACTTGGACAGCCTGGTCCACCCTGGTTTTCTGCCCATGCCAGGGGGTTTGAACTAGATGGGCTTTAACCCCTCCAACCCAAACCAATCTGTGATTCTATGATCCTGTGACATCCTTCTAGGAAAGCCCCAAGTCACCAGCAAGACAACCTGGAATAAAACCACCTACAAGCCTGTACAGAAAAACACTTCCCAGATAACGTTTTCCCCCCTCTCTGGTGTTAGTCATCAACCTTCCCAAATATAAAAACTACTGAATTTAGCCTGGCCAGGCACTTCTGTCAAATATTTAAAGAAAAAATGGCCAGCAAGAGGCTGTGCAATCTCATGTGAACATTTCTGTCCCTGAAACAGATCTTAATTCTCTAAGGATCATCTCACATGCCAATGGGAAGCTCAGTAAGGGATGAGATATTTAATCTAATCTGCTTTCAAAATAATTTTGTTGGCATTGATTGTGCTGAATTGTATCTATGGGAAAGAATTTAAAGTAAGAGCAAATACAGACATATATGAGCCAGACAAATAAGTGTCTGTTACCATTACTGTTGGCTGATAATTACAAAGAACAACAATCTAAATATTAATGTATGGTAAAACCACCTGGTTTAGGCAGCCAGCACACAGCTGTGTTTTTAAAAATTATTCTGACATACGCAATATTACAAAAAATCCCCAAAAATGGTCTGGTTTTAAATTCTTTTGCTTGACTCTTCCCTTGTTCCCCCAGAAAACCACCCCTAAAATCTGAGCTGTCTGTAAGCCCAGCTGTTTCCTGGCTTTTCTATGCAAATTGTTCTCCCTGGATTTTATTGTGTGCATGTAGATGTCTCTCAGAACGCACTCAAGTTTGAATTAGGGGCCCTACTTCCATCAAAGGGCATTCTTGTAAAATAAGCTTCACTCTCACAGTATCTGACACGGAATTATTATCCCATAACTCACGGGTGTCCTAGCAGTTCTGTATTAAACACAGCTCTGGAAAAGTCCCAGAGGGAAAAGCACATGAAGGGACATGGAGAGTCACTCAGATGTAAACCTGTAAAGCCAGGAATTCCACATTTCCCTGCCAACCCACAGAGCTCACACCATGTGCTGGGTGAGGATGTGCCTCCTGCCTTGCCGCTGAATTTTCACCTTTCATGATTAACTAAACACCGATTGCATTATTGTGTAATTAGGTTAAATTAAAACTTAGCTTAAAGCAGGAAACACTTCCTTTTTAATTCCAATCAAAACCGTTTACTTCATTTTCAGTTTGATATTGGCATCTCCCTCCAGCATGACAAATTTAAAATTATTACTGTATGACAGCAGGAAAACCAGAAAGTAAAAGTTACTGTGGTAGCTGGTCTGAAAGCTCACAATTACCAGAAAATGAGGAGATTGCTGCTGCTGCTTTTCACACTTATTCCCTCCCCAGTTTCCCACTGACTTTCTGGCTTTGATGCAAAAAAACAAACTCAAATGGTAAAAAGTTGCCCAAGTTATTTCCCCCCTAGAAGGATTTTTTAACATACTGCACCTATTGAGCTCACCCTATAAATCAGCATTTCCTATCCACCCCTTTTTGGACAGCCAAGGTTGTACTTTTGTGTTTCAAAATATACATCAATACTGTATCAGCACTGAAATGGTCCAATTCGTCTTATTTATCAAATTCCAGCCTTAGACCAAAGTATTTCTATGGTCAACCCCAAAATACCATTAGATTGATAACAATTTCCACCCTAACAAACACCAGTACAGTGCCAGCCTGCAGAGTTTTCTTATGTGGCTCTGGAATATTTTACATGCAGACTTTGCTGCGTGTGATCCAAATTCTGTCCTCAACCCCAGATATTCACAGAGTCACAAATGTGGGGACACAATCTGAGAGCAGAGTCTGTCCCACGCTGTTTAGGAACCAAATGATAGTCTGTGGTAATAAAATATTTATTATGCTCCACAACACTGCAACTGACTGGCTGTACTTCCTCCCCTCTCCATCAGAGAACACTGGAGCCCTCTGCAACTTCTGCTCAAGACTTCTCAGGTTACACATCTTTATTTTTCTTACAGATTTTCCTACAGGATTGTGTCTCTGCAAGGAACCATTTGGCAGTTAAGGCAGTTTACCCAGAAACCCAGAGTGCTGTTTGGTTTTTTCTCCTTGTTGCCTCCATTTCTCTGGAATGACACCTCTGGCAGAACGTCCAGAATCAATTTCCGAAACACAAATATTAGCCCACAAAATGCACTGAATGGAGTAAAAAGCCACACCATACTTTGTTAACCAGCACTGTACCAGTCTCCAAAGGAATCCATCATGCACCAGGAGAGGAAAATGATGAAAGCCCTGTGTTAAGACTGCTTAATCCTGCCCCCAGTACAGACCCTGACACGTGTGGTGGGAAGAAGTTCTTCACACAGAGGGTGGGCAGGCCCTGGGACAGGGGGCCCAGAGCAGCTGTGGCTGCCCCTGGCAGTGCCCAAGGCCAGGGTGGACAGGGGTTGGAGCAATCTGGGATAGTGGAAGGTGTCCCTGTCCATGGCAGGGCGTGGAACTGGATGGGCTTTAAGGTCCTTTCCAACCCAAACCATCCTGGGGTTCCACAATACCTCCCTCCTTCCCCCTGCTATACCACAGTGATATTCCCACTTCTCTGCTCTCACAAACAGCTCAATAAACTGGGAACCCACCTACAACAGCTGCAATTCCTGCTGCCACCAACAAGGCAATGAAGACACAGCACCAGGGAGATCCTTAATTTGGATTCCTCAAGGGATGTGCATCAAAGAGCTTGCTGTCCCTGCAGAAAACCCTCATTCAGAGGGTGGATGGGGCAGCTGGGAGGTGCAGGATCACACCCTGCCCTCCCTCATTGGGCATGTTGCTGTTGGCACCAACACAGAGAGACCTGCAGGGGATGTAAGGAATTGAAATGGAAAAACCAGGAAATAAAATGTAAAAAGTGTATTGTGAGCGAGTGATTGAAGGAAGTAGCAGAGCCCTTAACAAATTGGTTATTTGTCTGGTTAGCTGATGCAGAAGTGGAACAGGAAATTAATTCAATATGCCCCAGACTTACATTCCACTACTATTTTCTGAGGTTTTTTTCCTTTTTTGTTTCATATACATATATAAGCCGAAAAGTCAGGTATTTCTGGGCAAGCCAGCATTTGATGCTGATAAGACTTCAATTAAAAAGATCTAATCATTATCCGAGCTAGACTACAGACTGGCTTGGAAATAAAAGAATAAAATAAGACCAATTCAGAAGAAAAGACCCCATTCAGAATCCACCTGGCTACCAGCAGGTCTTGATTTGTTGAAAAATACCCCAAACCAGTAGGTAATAGTCACACTTACACGAAACCTTTATGAACAAGTTCCCACTCTCTGTGCCTCACACGATATGGCAGCCTGCCAGTAATTTTGCTTTAAACATGAAAATGGATATCAAATCTAACTTTTTAGATAAAATAATGGCACGGGAGATTGATGGCATTGCTACACACTGCACAATGACCATTTAAAATGCTTTTGGCTGCAGTTACAAGGCTCCAGTGACCTCCAGAACTAGAGAAACTCCACGCAGCATTAGGAGAAAATAAAATCAGTGATTCACAATGAAGAAATAAAGTGATTCAGTGCTTTTCCAAGAGGTACTGGCTGCAGTTAGCACTTCTGCAATGACACCAGTACTCAGGGTCGTGCTTAGAGAAGGAACAAACACTCCGAATTTCCATAAATGAAATGTCTGCTGCTGAGATGGCACTAAAAATGGTACTGGGGGTGCCAGGGAACTGAAGTGGAATGGAAATAGGTTTTTCATTATCATTGTGGGGAACATCACTCCCCCACCACGTGGTCATGGCACAGGAGTGGGCAGTAAGAGGATGGCAAAAGGCAGAAAAGAGAGACAAAGGGAATGAAGCTGGAGGAAGAATTCAGGAGGAGAAACGAGGAGCTGAGACTAAAGCTGCAGGCAGAGTGGATGGAGCAAAAATTGCCAGAGGAAGACAAAGCAGAGGAGGCACCCCCATCACACCTACAGCTGACTCACATTTCGGGTTACTTTCATTATTTCTTTGTATTCCGGCAGCATCTGGCATCTGCTGCTGAGATCAGAGCTGTGTTGTGCCAAGTGTGAATCAAGACCTTTCTGCTCATCAGCTGAGAATCCAAACAGACAAAAGGGAAAATTGAGCAAGGAACCAAACCAGTCATGCCCGGAGTGACCAGGAGCTGCAGCAGCAACAGAACCCACCCAAACACCACTTTGGTCATCCTGAAAGTACACAGAGAACATTTTTTTTAAAATTTTTTTTTTTTTTTTTTACACCAAGGGATGATTCTTTCAAGTGGTTTTTAGAGCTCTCAGGATCCATCTGCCCCTCAGTAAGGGTGGGTCAAATGTTTGGGATTGTCAGGCACTGTCTGCATTTGCTGCTGTAAGCAGCTACAACCCAGCTGTGCTGCCATCAGGAACCAAGTGGGCTCTTCCAAGCACCCAGTACAGTCCACAGACAACATTTAAGCTCATGTGACACCCATCAGGCTACAACAATCCTGGTCTGAAGCTCCCAGGCTCACCCTTGGACTGCCTTGCACCCTCCAGGCTCAGTAGTCTCATTTAACATGAGGAGTAAAAAGTTAGGAGAGCATTCCTCTTGTATTGTGCCAGGGAGCTGTGCAGAATTAATTATTGTGGAAATAGAGCTCTAAATCATTAACAAAAAAATGATTATAGCATCTGCCATCATTACCTGGCCCATTACTTAAAAAGCTGGATGCAATAAATAGGATGGGGAATGGCTGGTATTACACTCACAGAGCTCAAGAATCCGGGATATCAGAAAATGAGCCCTGCCCGGAACAGTCACACTTGGGCTCTGTGAGTACTTTGTAGTCAGACCAATACAGTAAGTCCTTCATCCCCAAGCACTTAAAAAACCCACCAGATAATCATTAAAAGAATGAAAACACCGTGGTATTCCTCCCAGGCCTTTTGTCTTTTCTTCCTGTTCTTTGGAACTTTAATAAACTTACATTATTACATTTCCCCATTAGATTTCTTAGATAAATATTTTAACTAAGTCGAAATACCACAGCTTGAAATAGGGATGGCTTTTCTTTATTTGCTTTCTTCCATGCTGGCTGCCAGCTCTGGGAGATGTTCCACCCAACAGTGATGGTGGGGGTGCAAGTGCCCCCCACTCCTCAGTGCTCTTCCCTCCTGCAGGCACAGCTGAGTGCCACCACCCCTCAGCCTCCAGAAGAGGCATTTTCTGCAGGATCCCATTTGCCCCATGGCCTTCTCCATGCCAGCTGGGCCCCATGGCCTTCTCCATGCAGCTTGGGCACTGCCTCATCCCTGGCAGTGCCCAAGGCCAGGATGGACAGGGCTTGGAGCAACCTGGGATGGTGGAGGGTGTCCCTGCCCGTGGCAGGGGTGGCACTGGATGCCCTTCAAGGTCCCTTCCAACCCAAACTATTCTGTGCTTCTGGAATCTCCAGTGGCAGCTGTAGAGTGCAAAGTCAGGCTTGGAAGGCACCTTCCAAAGAGAACCTCATTGTGTTGCCCACACAACAACCAAGCAGAGTACCCTGCAGCAATTTCATTGCTATCAGAACTGAGCACTCAGAAGTTTTCCATCCATCCTGGAAATGTGCACGTCTCAGGCTCTGGCAGGAACTTTGATCTGAAGCCTATCTGGAATGGCCATGTGCTGGAGCAAGTGGCCATCAGGAGCTGTCCCCCTTGCTGGCAGAGGATGGCATGGGCAGCTCATCCCTGGCCACTCCTGCAGGACCAGGGGCTAGCTCTGCAGCACACAAGATGAGCTCCACCAGGTCCAACAGGATACTCCAGAGCTCCAGCACACACTCTGAGTTGACAGCTGAAATATGACAAAGGACCCACTCACCCAAGGCAAATTCCCAACAGCAGCCCAGGGCTCCACAGCTGGAAGGGACCTCACTGAGTGACACCTTTGGGCCATGAAGTTTGAGAAATTTTTCTCTTTAAATTAAATACACTTTCTTTTACATTCAGCCTAAATTTCTCAATGTCATGGTTAGCAGTACAGGCAGCATCCCCAGCAGGGTCTACCAGATGCTCCACAGAGGCATTCTTAACACCTCTCTCTGCCAATTCCCACCTGACACACACAACTTTTCTTCATGACTAACTAACCAACACCCTTTTATTAAACATTTCTTGTTTGAATCCCCTCCTCAATTAGCTCTTCCTCTCAGAGCTTTTCTCCAGCCTCACGCCCTCGCTGTGGCCAGATTATCCTTTCCCTTCTTGCCTGATCAGAGGTTCTGTGCTGGCCCCTCTCCAACTCTGCTCTTCAATGCAATCATTTCACTTAAGAGCCTGGCAAGCTGGTTTGTTTTTTTTTCCCCCATGTCTGTTTTACACAATTTCAAAGCAATGGAAAAAAAACAAAAAGAAGGCATATTTTCCAGTATGATGAATAACAATCTTACACTGCAGCAGCTCAGCTCACCCATGAATAGGGCACTTTTTTGAAATAATGAACAGAATAGCTGGTATGGTAAAACAGTACACAGTGGAGGTCTGTGGAAAGGAGAGAGAATGGAAGTGTAACTTCCTCACCTGTCTCTCAAGAAAGGTGCCAAAGGAGTCAAAATGGAGCAGAAAGAAGAAGCTTCTCTGAAAGTCTCTGAATTTTGATACAGAAGCGCAAATAAATGAAATCTCCTATCTCTGTTTCTAAACCTTTATCTCCACTATAGGAAAAAAAAAAGGGGAAAACTAAGGGTAAATGCAGTATAACATCCAAAAGGGAACAGGCAGTGTACTGTTAGCCTGCAGTACTGGATACACTGGTCATCTCCAGGGATGCATCCTCAAAACCAACAAAAATAAGGACTAACAGAGGCCACCTTTGTGCTAATTAAACTGTTTTACAGAAAATTACCTCCCTGCAATTGCAAAGCTTAAAGAGACTCATTTCTGAGGTACCACTGGGACAACACTGGCCATGCCCATGGGTGCCATAAGGTCCCTGTGGCCAAGCTGGGCACGGCCACCCCCTGCCCAGTGCCACCAGTCCTGAGCTGTGAGTCAGCTCCCCCAGCAGCACTCCTCTTCCTACCGCTGGCAGAGCCATTAAAAAGGTTTTTTCCTGTGGTTAGTTTATATGCTGCAGCTCATTAACATCTCCTAATACCAGAACTTGAGGCTAATTAGGCATGGCAATCCTGAGGAACATATTCTCTGTTCATCTTCCCAAAGCAGGATGCTCCTTGGCGGCCCAGCTGTAGCTCCACATGCTACCATGAGGGTATCACCCTGGAAATAAAAATACTCCAGGATCCCACACATTACACAGCAGGGATCCCATACTTGTTAGTTGATGGCACAATTTACAGGCTGTTTTGCTTAAAAATTGGAAGCATCTCTGTCATCAAAGCAGATTCCTGCTCAGCAGCCTCAGGGAATTTCCCCAATAGTTATCAATACACCACGGCTTTCACAATAGAAACTACTGACTTGAAAACAAAGGGACAAAGTGGTTAGAAAACTTAGGAGACTTAAACAAAGAGCATTTGACAGAACAATGCTAGTGGGAATTTTCTCCCTATGGCTACAAATGTACAGGAACAAACAGGCTGAGGGCTCTGAGAGAGGCTTCATGCACATGGAATACTCCTAGGAGCAGGCTGTCCACGTACACATCACCTAGGAGCAACACCCACTGCAGCAACACGTACCCAAGGAACACCAACAGATGTACAACGGGAGCTATGCTCAACACCAACCACTTCTTTAAGCACAGGATCTCCTGAAATCTGGTTTCCCACTTGTCTTCTGGACCACAAAAATGCTGACCAAAGCTTGTCCAGAACTGGGACATTTTAAAGCTCCCTTTGCCCACTGCATGTTTGTGTTGTAGTTTTTTCTTCAGTGCAAACTGGGCTTGTTTTCTTCTGCCTGCTTTCAAACATCATCCATTCCAATGCCTTAGGTCTGCTAAAAATTACTCTGAGGGTTTACTGATTGTGAATGAAGAAGGCACTGGCTAAACCTGTCTGGTCTCTAAATTCTCACAGATTTCATTTCAACATCTGCATTTTATACCTAAAAGCTGCAAAATTTAAAAAGCAAGTTTTGAATAACTGAAGCAAAAGGTGCATATAGTTACTGTATTTTCCTCCTCAAGGACCCCACTAATGCTCACAGAACCCTTCCCATGGTCCATCACTGGAGAATGGGAACCTCTGAGGAATCAAAATGCAACTACAGACGGCAGCAAGGATGGTTTCATGCCTTTCTGCTCCTGTAAAAACGTTGAAGCATCTTCACAGATGATGAGAAGAGCCAAGGGAGGAGATGTGTCCATGGGCAAGGATACAAGGTGCCATTGAGAGAGCAGAGCAGCAGAAGTGATGGAACAGCAGCATCCCCCTCTGAATCACCTGCAGCAATTCTCTGTGTTGTGGGGCTTTTCTCTCCTCCTTTTCAAATCCTTCTTCTGGGAACTGAGTGGGAACACTGGAAGCGTGAGCCAAATTCACTGCCCAAGACAGCAGAGACCTGCCTTCAGCTGCCCTCTTATTTGCATTTTTTGAATGGATTAATTTCAAAAAGCTTTTACAAACCTGGCCCACAGATTACAAGTTGGAAACAGGAAAAAATCCTGGACAGAGATGAAGAGACCACCTAGACCCTAATTTAAAGGCTGTCTACATGCAAACTTTCTCTCACTAGACACCTCAATATAAAAATGTTTATCCACTCTTCCTCTGGAATCATTTCACATCACCAACGTGCCACTCCAGCCAACTACAGAGCTTCATGTGGGGACAATGTGCCCAAAACTCCAGGAGGAAAAAGAAAACAAGGATTTTCATTTTGGGCCAGCTCAATCCAAACTGGAATTTTGTTTGCTTCAAGCTGTCCAAGCCACTGACGTGTCGGAGTCCAGTGAAGCATTAACCCGTTTCACTAAGCAAGCAATGCATCCGCCCTCTGGGCACAAAAGCTTTGGCTTTGGCACCAAAATGAGGGCTGGAGCTCCGAAGCCTGGCTCTCCACACACACCAGGAGCTGTGGAGAGGGTCCCCACACCTCCCCAGGCTGGCCAGCCCGCTCCCAAGGAGAACCAGCTCTTCCAAAGGAGCAGAAAGCGAGGCAGGCTGGCATCTGCAGAGGTGCCAGGGTTTTGTTTGCCTCCCAGCAAACCTGGCAGCGTGGGCCAAGCTCACTTCTGCGCTCCGTGTTGGGCGGATGATCCTTGGCAAGGAGGCGTGCCTGGAGCGTGAGCCACGGAAAACAGAGCGGGAATTCTGCGGTGATCCAGGGTTAATATGAATTCCCTGTGCCCAAGGAGTAGCTGTGCGAGCAGGGCTGTTTTGTTCCCCTGCTCTCACAAGGGATTAGCTCTTGGCAGAGCAGTGCTGCCGGCAGGAGACTCCACCATCCGAGCTGTTTCCTGGCACCGAGCTGGCTTGGCTGGAGCTGCTCCTGACTCCTAGCAGAAGCAGGGTTTCTAAAATCATTTCTGAATCCTTTTCATGGTCTCAGCAATGGCCAGCAGTGCTCGTGTCCCAGCAGCCACCCACCATCTTCCCTGCCAGGCACCAAGCTCAGAGCAGTGTCCTGCTCCGTGGTGAGGGCTCGTTAACACACAATTAGTGCCCAGCAGGATGGGGACCCTCCTTTGTTTCTTCTGGCCAGATGTGCACTCACTAGCCCAGACCACAGGGAAGAGCTGTGGCCATGAGGTGTGACCCACCTGGGACAACACTCACCCTTGCTCCATCACCAGTGTCCCAAACAAAGCCCATCAGAGAGCTCTGCTTCCACAGATTTTACACAGATTAGATGATTTATCACCTATGGGTGATTCCCCATCCTTGGACATGTTCAAAGCCAGGTTGGATGGGGCTCTGAGGAACCTGGTCTAGTAGAAGTCATCTCTGCCAGCAGGGGATTGAAACTGGATGGTCTTCAAGGTTCCTTCCAGCCCTAACCACTCTGTGATTCTAACACAGAGCCACTGTCCCTGCAGAGAAAGCCACTTTTGAGGGACACACTTCAGGGACAGGGCTGCTTGCTGCCATCTGCACGCTCACATTTGGGGCAGCACTGCCAGGGCTTTAACTGAGCAGGCATTTCTCTCCATATTCACTTTGAACAATATTGTGCTGTTCCAGTATTGTACCAGTGAACTCACAGTGACCCTGTCAAATAAATATTTTTCCCGAGTAACACTGTTTTAAATATATTCATTTAGTATCCTTATTTGAAAACACTGGACAAATTAAACGACTCTAAAATTTGACTTTCCAGTATTTTGTGTTCAGATAAACTCCTACAGCACCCTCATCCATGGCAGCCAGCCCATATTTCCAACTAACCACAGTTTTAAAAACATAACTATGCTTTTCAGTATCTATGCATTAATCATCCCTGCCAGTTCAAGAATTATTCTTGAGTTCAAAGGAAAAAGTATAAGGAAGAGGAATGTGTGTGGAGCTCCCCTTCAAAAAAGCTGCAGCCACACCATCCTGTATCCCAGCCCTCACCACATCCCCCATCCCCAACCAGACACTCCCCACAGGATCTATGAGGTTTCCCTATTGCTTCCATCAAGACTGGAGTGCAAGAAGCATTTCTGTCAGACAAAGGCAACGCTGAGGCTGCTGAAAACACTGCTGAGAGAAGTTCTGTGCACCCAAAGAAGTCATGTTAATTGAACATAGCTTCAAAATATTTCAGATTCTCAGCAAGGATTTGGTAGCAGAGGAGAACACGCTGTGACTGACCGTATTTCTAAAGCAGTATGAAAAGCAGTTTCAGTACATGCTGCCAAAAAGTGTCAAACAGACTAAAATATGCTTGTCCCCAGAGAAGGGGACAACACTTCCAAAGGCAGGAGCAGGGAGGAGGAACAGGTCAGGCTGAGGGGCAGTGTGGGGCTGCCCAACATTCCCGGTGTTTCAGCAAGCACCAGGGGGAAACATCAATTGCAGAGTGCCCAGTGCATGCCCCTGGTTTTATTGGATTTTCCTTTGCTCTCGTATTTTGAGAAAGGTTAAATATGTCAAACATTAGTCTACAAAACCTCTCACACAAATCCTCTTACTCACATGATCTTTCTAAACAGCCCCAATCTCTTCAACTACGCAGACATGGCTACAAGCTGTGACTATTGATAGGACAAGGGTGAATGGCTTTGAGCTCAAAGAGAGGAGGTTTAGATGGGATATTGGGAAGAAATTCTTCCCTGTGAGGGTGGGCAGGCCCTGGCACAGACTGCCCAGAAAAGGTGTGGCTGCCCCATCCCTGGAAGTGACCAAGGCCAGGTTGGACAGGGCTTGGAGCAATGTGGTCTAGTGGAAGGAGGGTTGGAAATGGTCTTTAAGGTCCCTTCTGACCCAAACCATTGCATGACTGTGTGATTCTATTCCAGCCATCACCTCCCAAGAACCTCCTGAGCTGCAGAGTGAGGGGTAACCTCCCCAGCACACACTCACTGGGACACTCTGAGCACCCTCACAACAGCATTTCCGTATCTTCTCACCCATTCTTCCCATGGTCTCACACCTTGCTTGATCTTTCGTGACTGGCTGCACACTGAGAAGATACCTTCATCGAGCTGTCTGCAGTGACCCTCAGGTCCTTTTCCCCAGTGGTTCCAGTTCATTGAAAGCACAGTAATGTGTGCAAGGAACTGGGAGTGCTCCTTCCTGGGTGCCCAGCCTTGTGCTCGGCAGTGGTGGCTTTCATCTGATCGTGTGATCCTCCTTAATTTCAGCTCTGCCTCCTTCTGCACAGGGCTGCCTCCCACCAGAGGTGCCACGGAATCCCTCATGGCCTCGGTGCCACCAACTCCCTGCCCACCCTTTTTTCCCAGATTATTGATTAATATACTCAGACACACAGTCATGATGCAGATACTTAGAGCAGTCTAGTAAGCACCTAATCCCTGACAAAAAGCTGATGCTCTACTTGTTTTCTGTTCTCATCCAAGCAAGACACTTGCTTAAACAGAGGCTCTTTAAAAATCACAAAGGCTGGTTCTCAGAGATCTACCACTTTGCTGACTTGTGGTTTTTGTTTTGCTTTTATCTGATCTTTGTCATGTAGGTATCTTTAACTGTGCTTTTTTGGCGTAGTACTCAGATGAGGCACACTAGTCCTACTTCCTTAAAAAAACTCCAAGCAGGTGAATCTTGTGTACAGAGCCAGGCAGGCAAGATCCTGGTCAACTGCACGTACTGAAGACAGAAAATCCAAGAAAAGGAGATGTCACAGAATCATGGAATTGTCTGGCTTAGAAAGGGAGCTTGAAGATGATCTAGTTCCAGCCTGCATGACCCTGAAACTCAGCAGAGCAAAGTGGCTTCTCCAACGGAGCTCCTGCACATCCACGTGTGTGTGTCCAGAGGAGGATCCACATGGGTGGGAAAGGACAGAGAGAGCCACACCAGCAGCACCCTGAGAGCAACTCCCAAGGCCATAAAATGCAAAAACTAAAGATTTGTTACTTTTTTAAACTGCAGTCCATTATTTTAAAGATGTAGCACATTTCTGCACGTGTTTCTACAGAAGTTTATAAAACGTGCCATGGTCTCCAGAGACTTGTGTGCCCCGGGAGCAGGACACCAGCACCTCAGCAGGGAACATGCTGAGCCATGGAGCTGCCACACTCTGCTGTACCTGTCACTGCTCATCGCTGCCCACGTCCCACTCGCTCCTCTCCAGCACAGCCATCAGGAAGCAGCTGAGCTGGGCGAGGCATCAACTGGGTCCAGGCTGGGGAAAATGCTGACACAGAACCTGCACGTCCTGTCTCCTCTGTCTCCAGCCTCACCCACGGCTGCTGTTAACCCCAGAGTCTGTCCAGCACACAGACTCTCCCCACAGCTCTGCCACCCATGGGTTTCTTTCATTTTTTCCCAGATCTTCCAACAAACCCTCTTCCACCGCATCCTCATCCTTCCCATTTCACCGCAGGTTTTACCAGCCCACCTCCTGCCTCCACAGTTTTCATTTTCTGGAGATCAATACCTTTGGTTTCACCAATTTTCAGCTGTTTTACCTGCCCATGAGCAGTGCCAGCCTGCTCTCCCTGGCACCTCCCAACCCATCCCGCCATGGCCAGCAAAGCAACACCAAAGATGAGAAAGAGCTGGAAACGCCCTGGTGCTAAGATCCACTTAATAAGTTGTCAGCCAGGTCCTGTGTATCTATTCTTGCGGGCATAAAGATCTCTGTCAGCAGTCAAAACACGGATTTACACCCCCAGCACAATTCCAAGCAGCATTTAAAGATTTCTAACGACCATCCCTTTGTCCCAGGGAGTTAAGCGCTGATCGAATGTCACAACGTGACACATGAATGCACAACAAGACGGAGGTTTGACAGGCAGCAACATTGTAATATGATAATTCCTCTTTGTGCCTTAATCGCCTCTGTTTTTTGCAGACTTGATTCACTTACCAACATGTGATCAATCACTGCCTTTTTCAGTGAGATAATTTTTTGCCCTCTATCTAAATGGCTCCTGTCAAAGGGAATCCAGTACTAAATTAAAGCTGATATGCCTGTCTCTGCCCTTTTGTTTGTAGACTTCTTTTCGCACACAATTGATTTTAAATAGATTTTTTTTAATGGGTTCCAACACTGTTTAAGTATATGTATTTTTAAAAATCTGTCTCCTTGAAATTAACACTGGCTACGTACACATTTAAAAATGGTCTGGAAAATATAATTTAATGGAGAGGAATAAATACCAGAGTACGTGATGGCACGTGTATCAACTTCCCACTAGAGTAAGTTGCCTATTTAAATCTTCCCACATCCTCTATTTAAAATGGGAAGAAGAACAATCTTAATATTTGTGACAATAACAGAAAGAGGATGGTGTCACTTAACATGAAAGGAAGCAATGCTGAGATCACCACTTGTTCTGAGTCTTGAAGAACTGCCTTCTTAGCTGAAGGCCACTACAGAACTCCTCAGACATCTCTCACTGGTGTTTGCAAACCCACATGAGCATCTCCCTAACAGCGGGTAAGAGGTCTCTAGTGGAACAAGCACCAAGGAGAAGAGAATCTACCCTTGGGTACAAAGCAGAGGGGTATTTTTGCAGCTCTCAGGTGACCATCACATGTGCCCCAAACAACTCTGCACCACCCAGGTCAGAGGCAGAGTGGCTGCATCTGCCCAAGCCCCTCCAGTCAGAGCCACACCCATGCCAACCACCCAAACCCTCTGCCCTGCTCTCTGCTCTTCCCTCAACTTCCTCAAGCACATCCATACTGTACTTGAAACCTCCACATTTCACATTCTGTCCCTTCCCTCCAGCTCCTCTTTCCCACACTGGCCTCTTCTGAGTTGGGTCATCCACACTTTGCCCCGATGCACCACCTCAGCCTGGCCCTCGTGAAGCCAAGAGCACAACATCTGCAGATCCAACCAAAGCAGGGATCTGCTCTCTGGTTGTCGTGGCTTTTCTACTCCATCTCAGTGGCCACGGCTCCCTGGCAAGGAAACTTCAGGAATCCCCAAGTGCATCCTCATCCTCCCAGCCCAGCCTGTGCAGCACCTCCCAGCTGCTGTCCTTCCTCACCACTGTAAGTGAAATCTGCAATAATGAAATGGGTGATTTCAAAGCTTGGTAAGATGATGCTTATTTAATTCACTGATTGAATGACAGTAAATTTTTGGCTGTGACGTGCATTATAAATTATTCTACACAGTTTCAGCACTTGTCCTGGTTATGCACATAAGGCACTAAAGATTTTGCCAAGATATATAATAGACACATCATAATTAGTCCTATAATATAAAAAAAAATCACCTCTTTTGATGCATATTTTTTCTTCTATTTTTGAGATAAGCACCTCAACAAAATGCTGGATTCACAGCTCTTTCAGAGATGGGACAGAAGGAAAAAACCACAAATTAATGTCTTCATCTTATGGTTCTATCAGGTTTTTCTTTCCTTTTCCTGTACATAGGAAAAAGTGAAATAAAACAGCTCTGCAAAGGAGGCATCACCCCTGGGCGACGGCAAGTGGCATTCCAGTGAGGATGCGTTCATCCACAAAGGGCAGTGGGAGCCAAGGCATAACAAACATACCCATAAATGAGTCTGGGGGAGGACTGGCTCCAGAAAAAAAAAAACAAAAAAAACCCAAAACAACCCAACAACAACAAAAGCTAATTTTTCAAAACGCATTATTATGGCACAAAACATATTTTACCGTATTTTCAGCAAGGCATCGAATCCCCCCAGGATCCGCTTTGTGCCTCTTGGCAGCTCAAGAATGCCAAGGCGCCCCGTCCTCGGGGTGCCAGAACCAATCTGTTGCCAAGAGACACAAAACTGATATCTCTGGTGTGTAAAACCATCTTTGGAAACGCAGGACACAACCACAGACCTCGTGTTCGGGGTTTGACTTAGTCAGCAAGACGTCAAGGAAGAAAAATTAACCTTTTGTTATAAGGTTTAAAGCTGACCATTTGTATCCACCTCCAAGGGAGACTCAGCCTTCCTGAGGCAGAAACATGCTCGTGGTCTGGTGCTGCTCTGCATTCAAACAACGTGGTTCGGGGGGTTTAATGTTTATTTTTGTTTTGTGAGGAAAAACATAAAAATCCTGAGAGCTGAGGCACTCGGGGAGTGGGGAGGCTCTGACTTGGGGCATCTGGGTAGGTGAAGTATCTTCTGAGGAAACCCAAAAGCTGGAGCTGGACCTTCCCATGAGCACTCGGAGAATTCCAGAATGTTTTGGTTGGAAGGGACCCAAAAGGTCATCTAATTCCACCCCCAACCATGGGCAGGGACACCTTCCACTAGACCAGGTTCCTTCAGGCCCCATCCAGCCTCATCTTAGACACCTCCAGGTGCTGAATGTACCCACTCGTGTGGGTGCACGTTGATGTGACCCAGCTGAGAGGAATTTTGAGACTCCAACTGTAAACATCCAAAAGATTTTCACATTTCACATCCAGTCACCAGAAAGTTCTTCAAATACTTATTACTCCAACTGATGAGTAACCTGAATATTTCCCTGCATTTGGTTCTTTCCCTCCTCCAACCTGCAATACGGATGCAAACCCTTTCAAAAGGAGTCATTTTCCCCTCAGAATTCTTCTGCCACATTTATAAACACAGATCGCTGCCCTTCCCAGTTATGGAAATAAAATTCGGTGCCTTCAGGATTCCTTCAAAATAGAAAAACATAAAAACAACACGAGTGCTTTCGGATCTTCAGACTGCTTCTTTCAGGCTCTCTGTGGACTGCTGCTTTTCCATTTGTTTCACTGAAGTTAAATAGTTAGAAATTAAGAATCTAATTAAGAAATACAGTAATTAGCTGTAATTAAGAGTTACAGCAAGATTTGGAGGGTTTTTTTCCCCTAATCTGGAGCATAAATTTTTGCATGTTAAATTAAAAACTCCATTTAGGAATCAAAATGTTAGAAGGCGGTGAAGCAACTAGATATCAGTCTGATATTATCCAGGAAAGGTCAAATTTAAATTATAGGACATGTTTAAAACATTAAGTTGTTGGTGTAGCTTGCAGCTTTTGCATTTCAACTAATATACAGATATAAGAGCATATAGATATAAAGAGGTATCCGTATCACAGATGTTCCCTACCAAATTACCTTCAGAGATGGAAAATTCAGCATTCCACACTAAATAATTAGGATTTCCAGGTGTTTTTTGTCCCAAGGACTCAGAAGCACAACAAGCCTTCACCAGGCCTGAAGAGCAAGGAATCCTGATAGATGGGAGCCTTAGTGCAAATAACCAAAAGTCAGTTGATGGAAACAGGTTGTGGGTTTTGGGGGGGGATTTGTTGGGACTAGAAATAAAATGTCTTGATATTATGACAAGAGAAAATATCCCTTTGTCTTATGAGTCCCCAGTTGTTGGAAGGGAGCTGAGCAGGGCCAGACCAGCATGTGAGCAGAGAGACACAGGG
This sequence comes from Urocynchramus pylzowi, assembly GCA_013397555.1. Classification (NCBI taxonomy): domain Eukaryota; kingdom Metazoa; phylum Chordata; class Aves; order Passeriformes; family Fringillidae; genus Urocynchramus; species Urocynchramus pylzowi. The sequence continues at coordinate 141,647 of VZRH01002022.1, forward strand.
GGGTTGGGAGGGGGTGAGGAGAGTTAAAATTCCTACCACAAAACAGAAAATGAGATTAAAGGAGACATTTTGGCCACGAGGCCTTCTTTCGGCTGGAGAAGGCCTCAAAGCCAAAGTGTCTCTTCTAATCCTATTTTCTATTTCGAGAGTGCATTTTAATAACCCCTTTGTATATGGTACAATGACTTTAGCAAGTCCTATTTTAAGCAGATTTTCCACACTAGAAGGCGAAATGGGTTAAAATAATTGCCCCGTACACCTCGCACGCGTGACACTTTGTTTAATCCGGTGTCGGACACCAGGGATGCACAATGCAGAACAAGGTCCAGGGATAAAAGTGCCTTTCAGGATCAACAGCCCAAGGCATGGAATGGGGGAACCAGGCTGAGAACACGGCTCCCTCTCACCCACGCCGGGTCCCTCAACTTCCCACCTGGATGGGGACCTGGCTGACGTCACCACACGCCAAAATTCCTCCTTCTTTGGGTAGCAGGAGGCACTGGACATGTCCCACCAGGTGGGAGCTGGTGTGAGCACTCTGGGCCCCAAAGCAGGGCCCACCTGCAGCTCCACTGTGGTGTCCCCAAAGGAGAGCCCACCTGCAGCTCCACTGTGGTGTCCCCAAAGGAGAGACCATCCACAGCTCCACTGTGGTGTGCCCAAAGGAGAGACCATCCACAGCTCCACTGTGGTGTCCCCAAAGGAGAGACCATCCACAGCTCCACTGTGGTGTCCCCAAAGGAGAGCCCACCCACAGCTCCACTGTGGTGTCCCCAAAGGAGAGCCCACCCACAGCTCCACTGTGGTGTCCCCAAAGGAGAGCCCACCCATAGCACCACTGTGGTGTCCCCAAAGGAGAGCCCACCCATAGCACCACTGTGGTGTCCCCAAAGGAGAGCCCACCCACAGCTCCACTGTGGTGTCCCCAAAGGAGAGACCATCCACAGCTCCACTGTGGTGTCCCCAAAGGAGAGACCATCCACAGCTCCACTGTGGTGTCCCCAAAGGAGAGACCATCCACAGCTCCACTGTGGTGTCCCCACAGCCACCGACTCACTGGCCAAGCTCACCTCTGTCTTGCTAAATGTGCAAAAACCTGCACCTGGATGATGTTTCCTTCTTCACCACATACACAAAACCTCACAAAATTGTGCATGTAGAGCACGAGGTGAGAAGTTTCTCTTGTTTGCAACAAAACTCAGCCTTTTTTGAACATATCAGGTGAAATCCTGTTCTTTAGAAGCACAAAAACCCAAGGGAGTGCCACCTGTGCTGGGCAGCCCATGCCTTAACCTCCCTGCCCTAGGTCATGCTGTGGGAGCTGAAGCTCCCCCCTCAGTGACTCCTGTCTCTCCATCTCCCTGCCCTTTTACAGTCCAAGTGGTGGAGTCATCATCCCTGGAAACATTCAGAACATGTCTGGGTGAGGCACTTGATGACATGGTTTAGAGGTGAACGGGTGAAGAGGTACCTCCACCAGGAGAATGAGTTCTGCAATCCCACAGAAAGGGGAATTTCCACGCCTAGAAGAACCAGAGCAGGACCCATGGTTTCTACTGAGGGAGGCTGTAAGACGAAGTTCCCATGTAAAGATCATGGAATCCTAGAATTGTGAAGTTGGAGAAGCCCTCTAAGATCATGAAGTCCAATGATCCAACACCAACAATTCACCATTAAACCCTATTCCTAAGTGCCCCATCTTGGTGTTTTTTGAACACTTCCAGGGATGGTGATTCCTGGAACCACTGCCCTGGGCCGATGTTGCAAAATACCAGAAATATCAAACTACACACATGAAACTGCAAATACCAAAGTGACAGAAGGGGAATGGACAAGTACATGCAACAGTGAGTGGGATGGCACCAAACAGGGGAAAGGCAAGGCTGATGAGAGAACTACTCATCTCTGATGATGAAAATTGGACTGGAACAACAGAAACAAATCCAAGCTAGCAGAGAAATTCCTGAAACAAAGAATATGCAAAACAAAAAAACCAATTTTGTCCTCTCTATGCAGCATCAACCAGCAGTACCCAACCTCTAGGCAGCACACAGAAGACCAGCAGTCAAACTGAATTAAGGAGGAGGTTCAAGCACGGTGGTTCAGACACCACCAACCACCCACCAGCTCCCTGTGCCCCTCCTTGGATGAAGGCCACTGGCTATGCCTGGGTGGCACTGGCAGCAGAGAACTTCAACCCCTCACCAGATGGATCAACTGGGAGATACAGGAGAAAGCACCAACAGGCCTAAACATCACAGGGAGAGTTGCAGAAAAAAATTAATTATCATAAGGACAGGTTAAGTACAACTGAAATTGTTCTGCATCCCAGCAGCGCTTTGCGCTAGCCAATGCTCAGGGCCAACGGAATAAAACAAAGCAGGTGAGAAATACAAAAATCTATGTAGCATGAAATATCTCTAAGAGACTTGTTTAGTGAAATTAACTAGTAGTTTAATAGAAAAAAGCTTGATGTATGAGAGTGCTCCAATTTCTTCATAGAAATTAACATTTCAATCCTGTTTTTATCTAGAAGTCATTAAACTGTGCAACATGAATTATTGGAACTGTAGCAGAGAATTAACTCTATTCATCAAGTAAGTCCAAACAGTTTAGAGTGCATCTGTAATGAAAAAATAGCTCCACATTTCTATCTCTTCTCATTAAAGTAAACCAGTTTTCCCTCTCTCAGTATATAAAACTGTCTTCTCCTCATGTAATTTATATTACCATAAGCCAGCTCACATTCTAAACTATTACACGCCTCCAATTAATTTTTGCAGCTTTTGCCTGAAAATTTAATGAGATAGTAGTGTATGAACCTGCTGACTCCAGATTACATGTGTGCTTCCAATATTAATGTTGGCATAAAATAATCTGATACATACTTGATGAGAGCTTTCCACTATTGTGAGAGTAGTTAAGGCAATATGTAAACCAATTCCACTGATTTTCTTTCTCCTCCCACCACGTTTGCCATAAAAAATACCCCCAAAACCAGCTAAAATTATCAGTCTGAGATTGCAGAGCCTGGAGTTAAGCACTCACGAGACAGGTAACATAACCAGTGCTTCCCTGGATGTTTTAAATTTATTACTCACCTATTAACATTTACTTTAAGACTATGCTTATTTCTAAATGCTTTAACTTTTGCATGCTGAAGGAGGAGAGGGACACCAAGGCCAGGTAGGCTGGGGTTTGGAGCAACCTGGTCTAGTGGAAGGTGTCCCTGCCCATGGCCAGGGTTGAGTGGAACAAGATGAGCTTCAATGTCTCCTTCAGCCCAAACCATTCTGTGATTCTGTGTTGGGATTTATTTCTCCCCAAAAAGAAGGGCATATTTTAAATCCCCCTCAATGCCACCCTAACACTGATAATGCCTGAGAAATCGAGAGTTTGCATTGGTGCTGGAAAACCAAGGGGGATTTGCTTCCCAAGAGTTTCCTTGGTTGCTTTCTCTTTGCAGCTCATTTTATGGGGATAACTCTTAGTTAATTTTATGAACTGTTCTCCAGCATATTAGACAAATAACCTTTTCTTCAGAAGGACACATTCTTTGAGACTAACATTAAAGGGGAGAAATTGTAATATTCTTTTCCACTGCGACTTCAATTTACAACCACATATTGGGCATAATATGATTTTAATATCTACGTGCCCGAGAGAAAAATTGGCAAATGCGATGCCCTGCGAGATCAAATAATTTTATATATAGACTTAAAAACACTCATTTGGCACTCTTTGGTACAGCCCTGAATTTATATTTACAGGAAACTATAAACTGCTCGTGGTGAGTCACAGAGTCCCTGAAAACATGGATTTTGCACCGAACTGGCAGGAGCAGGGAAGCTGTGCCCAGGGAGCTGGCACAGCCTGGAAGTGGGAGCCCAGTGGCTTTTACACTCAGCCCCACTGCAGCCCAGCACCCTCCCAAGACCACAGGAATAACCTTCATTGCCTATCCCAGTTAAACCATCCCCTTACACCATTAACACCTGCATTATCTCTGTGCTTCAAGCACAAGAGAGAAGCTGGTGGATGCGGGGAAGAATTCTGGCTCTAGGAGATGATGTTTTGGGACACAGCCACAGCAAAGCCAGAATGGTCCAGCACTTGTCAGGAGAAGCAGCCTCACATCCTCTATGTGATGCACAGAGCCCCAAAACTCAGGTCTCTCTGAGACAGGAGGAACAAACCAGTCACATAAAAGACTGGGAGAAGGGATGGACAGAAGTGGACGGCAGGAGAAATAATATACAGCAAGTGCGGAGGCCAACGACTGCACACTTTTAATGGCTCCCAGTGGCTTCAAATCAATTTACATTTAAAATAAATGAATTAAATCTGATAATCTCTGATACCACTCAACCTATTTGCTCCAGGGCACTGAAATTCAAATATTCTCCAGTTCTGAAAATAGGCTTTCACCCACGCGACAGACAAATGAAGACAAAGAGTCCTCAGCCCAAACGCCACCTCCCTGGTTTTCACCCCATCAAATGGCATAATCACTTCCATGGTGTTCAAGGCATTTTACTACTATGACTTTTGCCCCTTGCAGTCCATCTCCTGCATTTCTAAGGTAGTTCTAAAAGAAACATTTTGGTTTTAATTCCAGAAAATCACAGCCATCTGGATGATGCCAAGCAAACAAAAAAAGGGGCGTCCATCCCTGGCTCATGAGAACCCCTCAACCTGCACCCTGCTGCTACATTGGATGGGGCCACACCAAAAAAAATGGATTATTGCCCCGATTTTGGCTAAAAACAACCTTTCTGATTTAGCAGGCAGCTATTTTCAGCTGGGATCTGATTTTCAGCAGCGCTGTCCTGACACAGTCACGACGCTGGGAACCAGTGGTCCGGCCTGTTACACACATGTGATGATGCATATTTACATATTTATATCCACAAGAACTCACTGGACTCTCTGCTGAGGCTGAGATTACCTTTTCTTTTACAGATTTTAAAATATCAACCATGCATTTTTTGGTTTTTTACACAGGCATGTCCTTACACTTAACAACTGCTCACACCTTTGTGCGTCAAAAGAAACATGTAATTAAATTAAGAGATGCACACACTCTTCCTTTTCTCCTGTCTCTTCTCCTTGAATGCCACGCCAGATAGCAAATCAAAATCTGCATTTAAATAGAATATTTTTAATGTATGAAAGTGGGCGGCCTGAGGGTAAAGAGGTATTGCATTCACTCACCATATGCACAAAATTGCATTTAAAATGTGATACTACGCTTTAAAAATTTATTGAATTTTTTTTTCTCATTTCAGTACCTTTGTTTTATTATAACAAAATCTTCTGCTCTACAGAGAATTTTGTATCAAAGCCTGCTAATAAAAATAATGTGATATTACATCATTTTATCAATTTAATCTCGAGAAAAAGGATGATATTCAATCACATCTCATAAGTCACTATCTCTGGTAATTCCGGCCATTATTCAGTGCGAAATCCAAGCAGTCGGAATTCATTAACATAGGACTGCTACAAATCTGCATTTTTTAGACTTTGTCAGAAAACGCAGCAGCCCGAACTCAGTGACCTGGATCTAACAGCCTTTGAGCAGAGAGGGCCCGGCTGCCCGAGCCCGGCTCCCTTCATGTGCCGGGACAAAGCCACCGGCCCGGTCACAGGGCCAGCGGGGGCTTGGGAGATGCCCGAGCAGCATCCCGGCTCCGGGGCAATCAGGGGGCTCCCGAGGTGGCTCCCCACAAAGCGAGGGGCTCTGCCCTCCCGGGGTGACAGACGTTAGGGCTCAAGTGTCACATCCCATCGGGCAGGCCGCGGGCTGACGGCCGCCCAGCGGTTTGGAGGCTGAGGTATCAGCACCTTCAGGGGGAAAAAATGATCAGAAGAGTGGATTTTGAGGAAACTGCAGCGAGAGGCTGCTAAAATCACGGGGAGGTTTGTGGGTGTGGTGGAATCCCAACCTTGTTGTGCCGCAGGGGACAACAGTAAAACCCCGCCAAACTCACTGGTGCAAAATCCAGCCGCAGTTTAGCAAAGCCCTTGCTGTGAGGATGCTCAGTGTGCCAGCAGGTTTCCATATCCCACCCACCTCCCAGAGCCCCTTTTGTGGCTGAGAGATGCTCTTCATCCTTTGTTGCCCACACGGCCACCCAGCAGCTTTTCCACCCAGCCAGGAGCAGCCTCCCAGCAAAACACTCCCAAAACCCAGGAACTGAGAAGTCCCAAGCAGGAACATGCTGTCTTCCAAGAATATTCCATTGACCTCATCCATGAAATCATAATAAAAATAAAAATTTAATTCTAATTAGACCATATTTTGCTGACCAATAACCTCACCTCTTCACCATGCAAGCAAGCTGAGGAAAGTTCATAACAGTGCTTGTGTTTATTGCTGTACAAAGGGTACAGCTGCTGTACAGGAACAGAATCCCAGCCAACCTCAGTGGCATCAGTCCTGGTTACCAAAGAAGATCTCTTTATGTTACCACATTTCTCAATATCTGTAAAAATTGCAGCTCAGGTGAGGTTTGAAGCAACCACAGTGCTGTGCTCCAGAGGCACCTTCAAAAGGCTACAGATCACAGACCAAAAGAATGGTTTGGCTTGGAAATGACATTTAAAGATCATCTGATCCAAAGCCCAAGGCTGCAGAGCGTTTCCATCACCCACAGGTCCTACTCTACTGTCACCAAAGCCTGTAGCACTGAAAAACCACTTCGGTTGGATAAATGTATATTAATTTTTCCACAGAAATAAGGCATTTCAGCATGGACTTCTAGAATGGTTTGGGTTGGAAGGGACCTTAAGGCTCATGCCATGGGCAGGGAAACCTCCACTATCCCAGGGTGCTCCAAGCCCTGTCCAATCAGGCCTTGGACACTGCCAAGGATCCAGGGACAGCCACAGCTTCTCTGGGCACCCTGTGCCAGGGCCAGCCCACCCTCACAGCCAAGATTTTCCTCCTAATATCTCATCTAAATCTACCTTCCTGCAGCTTGAAGCCACCCCTCTTGTCCCTTGTCACAAGCCCTTCCATGGCCGTACCTGCTGCAGAGCTCCTGCCTGAAAACAGGCTTGGAGGGAAATCACTGCACCCCAGGGAACGCCTCTGTATCAGCACCATTTTGTACAGATTTGGCTTATTCTGTAATTCACACTTCAAACAGAGATCCTTTTCCATTTTCTTCTTCCTTTGGTAGAAACCAGTGCAACATCCACCTCTGACAGCAGCCACACTGGAATTCTCTAATACAAGTCAGATCTACACTGCCCAAGACCTTGCCTAGGAGAAAAGCATCTCCTAAGTGAGCAGCTTAAACCCCCAGAGCAGTAAAACCCCACCCACAGCCACCACCAACCCACTCCTGCTCTCGTTTGAAAAATATTACAGTGCACTGCCAGTCACACAGACACAAATCTGCAGCAAAACTCCGAGCCCAGAAAGGTGAAAGTCATTATTTGTGAGAGCAGATGAGGCTGTTGCAATTCCAGAATAAAATGGTAATGTGCTGTTGGTAGCGAGCGGTACATTGTTTTAACGTGTTGTGATATTTATAAATATATGAAGTTTAAATAATCAGATGACAGAGAGTTCCTTTTCATCTCCTGAATGTTTATTATTCTTCACACATTAGCACTTTTTCCCCCAAATGTTATATCTTCTGCCATTTATAATTAATTTTAACAGCTTCTGCAACTTATCCCACAGGTTGTTGCTGTTTCTTTTAAACAGCGTGCTGCTGAGAAATTGATTTGTTTGCTCTGTGTGCCTACAGAAATCACATTATGAAATATGCATAAATGTCATTTCTTGGGCTGCTTCTGAGGATTAGCAGAGAAGAAAAGCTTGCTGAGGAAGAGACAAACAATAACAAAGCCCAACTTAACACTTAAATTCAGCCACATTCCCAGCCCCTGAATACGGGAAACTCCACGGACTACACTGCATTTACCATTCTGATGGTGTTATTTTGATACATACGCATTATTTATGGATTTTTCCAACAGTCATCCTTTCATACACATGTAACCAGAGCAGACTCTTATCCCCAACACCTTCCCATGCATAGGCTCAAACATGTCCTTCCTTTCCAGCCCAAGAAACCACAGCTTGAAGCCCCCATTTGATGCCTCAGGTTTTAGCTTTTATATTTTTCACATTCTGTGCTGCTTTAGTGTGTAGTTCTGACCTTTCATATTAAGTGTTGGTAAGCTCTCTTCACAGAGTAGGGAGACAAAGCAATTCCTGCTCCAGCTGGGGACCAAGGACAAATGATCCAAATCTCAGGCCCAAGAGCACAACCAACGTGGGCTGGAGAGAGAAAAACAAGCAGGGTGGGAGTGCCTGGGCTAAAGCTGGAATGGGACAATGAACTCCAAGGTGCAAATGGAGCAGAACTGATCCCAGGGAGAGCCCCCGGGAGCGGCCGTGCATTTTGGGGCCATTTTGGGTCATCTTGGGTGCAGCCCTGGCTGGGCTCTGGTGCTGCCCAAGGAGGACCCATGGAGGAGATCCTTTCCATAAATCCCTGCTTTATTCTTTAGCTCTGTCTAGTCTCTGTTCTAGGGCAGCCTTCACAAGGCATCACACTGTCCACAGGGTCAGCACAGAGCCTGTAGGTGACACCTGAGACAGTCACGCTCTCAAAGGATTTTATGACAAAATAAAGGCATCACAACTGTGCAGTCCAACATCACAGAATCTGAGCTGGAAGAGATCCACAAAGATCATCCAGTCCAACTCCTGGCCCTGCACAGGACAGCCCCAAGAACCACAGCATACGCTGAGATTCCAGAACAACAAAACACAGCAGCACCCACAGATTCAGTCAAAAACAACTTTTCCCCAAATTCTGGAGCAGGACCTGCCCTGCCCTGCCCAGGGGAGGCAGAGGCAGCTCCTGAGGATGCAGTGGCAGCATGGGATGCAAGGCAGCTCTCCCATGCTATCTCCCACTGCAGAGCACGCTGAATGACACGTTCTGAAATGCAAACCAGATATTTTTCTCAGAGACTTCGTTAGACACATCACTCTCCTATATTATTACAGAGAGCTGTCAAAACAGCCTGGTGGGAAAGCTCTTCCCCAGACATGTACAAGTATAAATTGTCATAGTATAAAGTAAATTCCATTAACGGCAACATAGTCATTATTTTGCATAATAAAAGTAAAGGCTCTTTGCTTGTGATCTATGTATTTACGACCATCGAACCAACTAGCACTTTCTCTTTTCTGATGCCTTTGTTAAAATTACAAGATAATTGGCTGCTGTTGCAGATATTAATGTCTGATAACAAAGTGCCTAAGGCAGGAAAGCTGAAGTGGTAGTGAAACAGCACCAGCGACAAACCTCAAATTCCTGTTCTCCAAGAAGGAACCAAACCAACTGAAAGAAAATAGTAATTTTTAATTTGTATCATCACAGGCATTATTTGAATGATGCATATTGCAAATTCAGAGCAAAACTTTTTGAAAATACACCTTTAAAATGCACGTCTCTCAATTCTGGCTATGAAACCCCCCAGAAACCCAACCAAGATATTTCAAGGACTCTTCAGTGTTCAGAATACTCCAGGATTCTGAGGGATATCAAAGAATCAGTGTGAGTCCTAAAATAAGCTGAGTAGCCTCTCTGCTCTAGAAGCAAATGTATTTCCAACCATAAGGGAAAAAAATAATTTTCAAATACCTGAGTTCTCAGTGATTAGTGCCAAAGCATTCCCAAAAACCTGCACTTCCAGAGCATGTCCATTCTGGTTGGAAGCAGGAGCGATGATACACAGGAATACTCAGCCCTCCCTGAGTTTACACACACGTTGTGTTTATGAATAAAATTGCAGCTTCAAGTCTCAGCCATGATGAGCAATTGGGAGCCTGGCTGTTATAAATACCATGCCAATTGCAGCAAGCTGGGTTGGGGATAGTGTATATTATTTATTACAATTCAGTCTGTCATGGAATTAAGCACATTGAGCCAATTTCAATATGAGCACAGGGGGAAGAAGAGATTACATTCAAATGAATAAAGTTGCTTTGAAAACAAAACAATGTCATCTGGTAGCTTTTTTTTTCCCCCCACAAACTGGCTCATTAATAGGAAAAAAATAACCTGCAGTTACTCACTCTGCACCTTCTCTGTCCCCTCTCCCTTCCTGTTGCGAAATCAGGGACATTTCTGGCATCTCCTCTGGGAAACTTGATGGCAATTGTTCAAAAGCTCAAGGATGGCAAGACCCCAAGGTGTAAATAAGAAAAACAAACATCTGCATCTGCTGTTACAAAGGATTCCTCACTAAAAGTCATTCACTTTTAGTTTTTTAATTATTCTTCTGTGATGGACACGATACCATTAATTTAATTTCAACTTGCATTTCCTATTAGTATAATCTACTGAGTTATCTCCACAGCAGTAGCAAAATCACTTTACGGTGAGCTATATCACTTCAGAGTTAATTACATGTATTTTAGGTTTGATAAATGAAAATAGGGTCTGTGATTAATTGAAGGACAATCAATACGATCCAGCTATTAGACAGCTTGATGAGGTATCCAGTGTATGAATATAATCTATAGTAATCAGCTAATTGAAGACTGTGGACTAAAAAGATTTTAGGAAATCCAAGCTTCAATCTGAAAAATATCCCAATAAAATGGATGAAGGAAGAATGCTCACAAAACCAAGGAAGGTTTAAGACCCGTTTCTATTTTGGTTGGTTTTAAACAAAAAGAAATCGCTTCACTGACTTAAAAAAAACCTGCTTACTGTTATAAAACACAGAAAACAAGATGGATTTTCTATGTGAATCATAAGAGTATTTCTTATTTACCTCCCCCAAACTCCTTGGATCATATTTTACTAACGCCTTGCGATTCCTGGAGCTGACAGAGATGGTTAAATAGTTTCATTAAACACACTCTGTCTTGGTGTAGCCACATCCTCCATCAAATTAAATAGTCAAACAGTTGAACAAATGAACCCCTTTTGTCTCTTCTGACATGAAACCAAGTGTGCAAAACAGGCATATACCGATGTGAGTTAGGCTTGTGATTCCAAAGGAGAGCTCAGGAAGGGAGAAAATAATCAATAGAAGCAAAGCTGGAGTGTTCCACGTTCAGAAAAATATGGAATTGGCGAGTGCAATCCGTCCAGCATCAGCATAAATGCTGACAACTGTTAATCTACTGTAACCCTGATTAATGGCTGCAGTTGTCCATTAATACCAGGCGTTTTAACTTACTACTAAAATTGATTAGTCAGTTAAGAATTCAATCCTAATGCTCAATAAAACTGCACTTTCTCTGCAAAGGCAGCACGAAACGAGGTGATGCAGCCAGCAGCACTCCCGTGCTGAGGAGGGGCAGAGGAGAGGAGGAGCATGGTGCCATTCCTGGTGTTATTCCTGGCTGGCACGTCCATCTCCATGCTCCTCTCTCCTGATCTGGTGTCTGAGGTGGAAATTCATGAGTTCAGTACTTTGGGGAAACCCACCTGGGCAGGCTTGGGGCAGCACCTCGGGCTGGGATGTGATCCTGGGAAGGACAATCCCCCAGGCTGGATATTGTAGATGGGGTCTCCTTCAACAGAGGGGTCTGGCATGATCTTCCCAACTCCTCCTCTTCCCCCTCAATGCCACCCTGGGCTTTTCTACCTTTTCCAAGCCATCATTTCCATCATTATCATTATTTTCCCACCCTGTTTGCCTTCCCAGCACCAGCCACGCTTCAGTGTGTACAGAAGGGACTCAGCAAACACCAAGGGGGAAATGTCAGTTTGCTGCATCACTTGTTTTTCCCCAAATGTCATGTGGGGGTACAGGATTTCACACCACGTTACAGCAGCAGTGCCATGGCTACAGATCTCTCCCAGCTCCTGCTGCAAACCTTTCCTTCCAGGGGGCCCTTTGCCATGGATACTTCAAACACCTGATGCAAGGATTTTAGCATCCAAAAAATCAGGTTTTGGGCTGCACCTGGAGCCTGGCAGCTAGCGGGGATGCTGGAGAAGGAAACCGAGGAGGCAGCATCAGTGCGGAAGGGAAGAACGCTCGGTGCCAAGAAAATCATTTGTCATGAGAGAAATACCTTTTAAAAGCTGTCTTCAGATTCAGCTGAGATGAAGGAGATGTTTTCTGAACAGGTAAAGGCAGGTAAGCAATTCTGAGGGTCTCTTTGCCAAGGGAGATATGCTTTAGAACCAAAGTTACAGACCCTTTCCTTTAGGTCACCCTAAAAATCATAGAAACACAAAATCACAGATTGGGGTTGGAAGGGACCTTAAAGATCATTTACCTACAGCCCCTGCCATGGGCAGACACCTTCCATTACACCAGGCTGCTCCAAGCCCATCCAACCTGGCCTTGGACAGTCCTGGTGTTCACAATCCTTCCAGGGATCCAGGGGCAGCCACAGCTTCTCTGGGCACCCTCTGCCAGGGCCTCCCCACCCTCCCAGGGAACAATTTCTTCCTCATATCTAATCTGAATCTACCCTCATCCAGCTTGAAGCCATTTCCCCTTGTCCCATCACTACATGCCCTTGAGAAAAGTCCCTGAGGAGAGCAATAAATGACAGCTAAAAAATAACCCTGGAAGCAACAGAAAGAATCTGCTTTCAGCACTGGCAGCACCAACTCACAGCTGCAGATCCAGAGGTCCCAGTTTGACCTCTTCACATGATTATGGAGCTGAATTACTGTAAAGGTTCTCTAAGCACACCCTCCTCCAGCATCCCTGTACAAGCAGGAGCCCCTGGAGATAGGAGCAGCAATTTGGAGCACTCAGGGAATGCAGAAGTGGAGCCTGGGGTAAGATGCACAGATGCTGTTTTCAATTAACATTTTCTAAGTGCTGTTGAAAGCAGACTGAAGAGGTGCTGAAGTGACCAAGCCACGGTCCTGCTCCAGCCCAATGCAGCCAAAGTCCTCTGAAGCTGACTCCAGAAAGGTGGGAACAGCATCAAGTCTGCATTTAGGTGCATTTAGGATTCCTGTCCATTGGGACTCCCAAGGAAGTTCAAGTCTGATACATCAGTGCCCCAAGAGCTCCCACTAAGAGAAGGAATTAGATCACCACCACCTCACCCACAGCCAAACCCACGGTGGGATCAGCCCAGTGCAGGCTGCAGCCCAGCTCTCCCATGGATTCATTGCCAGTGGTTTGCCAGGATGCTCAGGCTTTCCTCACTCTCACATACACCCCTTTCCATGGGCCCAGAACTGCCAAGGGCACTCTGAGCATTCCAGACACTGCAGGCACACATCACAGATGATGGGAATGCCAGCAGCCTCCAGAGAGGGTCTGGGGACCAGACAAGCTGCTCACTGCCCCTGCTACATTAAACATTTCAGAGGGACAGTAAAACTTGTTAACATACTGCCAGAAAAAGAAAAAAAACCACAACAAACAATGGGAGAAAGAGGAAACTTCACACAACAAAATACCTGGAAGCCACCAAGGACTTGGGAATAAATCCACAGCTGATTCATAAGGACAACCCAGGACGCAGCCTGGATTTTTTCATTATTTACCTGACCAGCAGCCTGGAAAACAGTGCTTCTGCACTGGCAGCACCCGAGGACATGAGCTGATTTTTCGTGATCTGCCAGGCTGCAAGACCAGATGCTGTGGCTGCTTCTTCCTGGAAACATTCAAGGTCAGGCTGGACAGGGCTCTGAGCAACCTGATCCAGTGGAAGGTGTCTGTGCCCATGGCAGGGGGGTGTAAGCAAATCATCTTTAAGGTCCCTTCCAACCTAAACCATTCTGTGATTCTGTGAGAGCTCCTGGAGTTCCCAACCTGCACATCCCACACTTGTCATAATTACAGCAGCAGCAGCAATGATGCAATGGCCTCCTCTGCAAAGCCCTTTAATAACATTAATGTCTGTCAGGCCAGACTTTAAGTATTAACATATGGGGAGAAAGCCAAATAACTTAATATTATTGTGTGTGCGTCTGAAATAACACTCCACAAGGCCTCTTACACCGAACATTAAACCTGCTTAAGAGAAGGCATTTGAGCAGAATCAATTATTTTGCAGTAATTCTTCACATTGAATGAGGCATTTTAAGTATATGTTGTCACAGCAGAACTCTTCACATATTTAAAAGCACGTTTTCCATGAAATTTAGCTACAAAAACAATAATATGAATGTGAAATTATCCTTTATGCAGCAAAAGGCTTGAGAGCAAATCCTTCCCATGTCTGTAGACAGGAATATTCACAACATTATACCAAAGGTCCTACCAACACTTCAGTATAAATTTCTCCCCTTATATTCAGGGAATTAGAAAAATCTCTGCCTAGAGGGGATTGTTTTCATAAACTCGGTGCACAGGGGTCCCAGTACAGGCAGGAATGTTTATGGAAAATCTGAGATTAGAACATTTCAAACTGCCTGGTTTCAAGTTGCACACATGTAAATCTATAAATAGCAGGGGAAACGTGTGCATGAAAAGCGAAGAAATAACACATTGTGCAAAAAAAACCAAGTTTGTCATTACAATGGAAAATGAACGTTTTTTTCTATTTGACTAAAAATCTAATTTACTACCAAGCTATTCCATTTTGCTGCTAGATTGCCACAAGTGTTATCTCCAGGAGCTTTTAATACCAGCTCGTGCTCACAGCCCTCAGCAGGTTCTCCAGGCAGGGCTCTGCAGCAGGATGGGTTTAACCCTCCCCAGTGGCTTCCCCAGCAGCAGAGCTGGGTCACCTCTCCTTGCTTGGGGACCACACCTTGGCACACGAACAGCAGCTCCAGGGCAGCCCAGCAACTTCAAAGCAGCTAGAAACAGTAAAGCCCAGGTGTCGAAATGCTGTGCAGCACCTCGATGCTCAGGCAGGAACCCCACGATGCTGGGCTTGCTCCACCTCCTCCTGCCACCCCAGAGATGGGCCCTGGGAGGGGGTGACACTCTGGGGACGTGCCCACAGGAGGACACACACAGTGGGATGATGCACAGGCTGTGGGCAGGAAAGAACATTCCAAGTTGCCAAAAGAATGATTGTGGCACAGCTCAGGGTGGTGGCCAATCCTTTGGCCATCCCTGCCACCACCACCAGGATGGGATGGCCGAAGGATCAGAGAAAGCAGGGCAGCACTTTCCCTACCAGTTAGTCTCTGAGGACTTTCAATAGTATTTTAATAGAGAATCACCTTGGAAATAGTGGGGCAATGCACCATTACCTACCAGTTAGTCCCTGAGTACTTTAAACAGTATTTTAACAGAGAATCACCTTGGAAATAGTGTTGGAGATCTCCAGGCTCACAGCTCTCATGGCAGAGGAGCCACAAGGGCTTGGCAGGAGCTTCCTGACCTGCCTGGCTGCAAGGTGAGCCAGGCTTGCCCCAGGTGCCATCCTCACTGCCCCTTCACTGAACCACAGGATGACAGGAAACAATCCAGTGCCACCCCTGCCATGGCAGGGACACCTTCCACTGTCCCAGCTGCTCCCAGCCCCAGTGTCCAGCCTGGCTCTGGGCACTGCCAGGGATCCAGGGGCAGCCACAGCTGCTCTGGGCACCCTGTGCCATGGGAGCTCTGCACTGAGTACAGCAACTGCAGGACATGTCCTGACAAGGAACAAAGACCATTGATAGTAGGGTCATCAAAAAGCTTTAAAGACAGCAGTTAGGTCTGATGGATAAAATATATACTGCAACATCAAAATTAAATTAAAAATTAAATTAAAATTATTTTAATTTAGCTGACTCAGTTGGGATAATCCTACACTCTACAGCATTAGGGCTTTGGCCAGTGAGGCACTGCAATCTCCTGAAATCTTATTAACTCAGCTAACTGCACTTTGCCTCCACTTTCTTCTAATTTTAGATTTAAACTCTCCACAGCAGAGCCCATGCAGGGTGAAAACAAATTTTAAACATTAGGCTTTGCTGAAATGTACTGCAAGTATATTTTCTTTTGAACGAGGCAGGGTGGATTACTCTACTGAAGTTCTCAGGATGTTAATATTTGAGGGCAACCTCTGCTTCTGCAGTTCCAAGGAAAGGGGACAGTGAGTGAAGGCAGCGCTGTGGGTACTACAGAGCTCCTCAGGAATTCCTGCTGACACAGCTTCCTCTTCATCTTTGTCTCATATCAAGTTAGTAGTCAATGTGTTATTTTAACAGCACGACAACAACTATACAGAATGTCAAATAGTTACCTTTTATCTGGAATTTTATTCCTGCCATATATTTCAATGGAAATATACAACTTAATGTTGCAACATATTTCATGGTGAAATGGGTAATAAAAAAAACTATAGACTGTGCACTTCCCCTACAACATAAAGGAGAAATACACTGAAAAACTCTACTGTTTGCTGCTCTTCGTTGTCCAAAATCTCCACAACAATCTACTGTGTCAGAACTATAAATATTGCTCTTTTCAAGGCTTTTATTTTTATCTTTTTAATGAAACAAAATATAAATACAAAATACAGTGTGAATCCATCTGGCCAGCCTCAGCTTCAGTTCCAGGCTGATGTAAGGACAGAGACAGAGGACAAACCCTTCAGACCACACTTTGACCCCACCACATGGCAGCCTGGTGTCCCTCACCCTGGAGTAAGGTGCTTTCAGAACCCCAGGGAAGGAGAAAATTAGGATCAGGAAATTTTACATCAGCAGGTGCAAAGCAAAACCCCTCTCTTATCTCCTGCACCATTCTGGTATCAGGCCAGTGCTGGGGGTGCACTCAGGAGCTCCTTCTGGAAACTCAAAAAATGCCCAGAGGATCATAGAAGAGTTTGGGGTGGAAGGGATCTTTAAATGCTGTTCAGTCCACCCCATCCTGCAGTGAGCAGGGACATCTTCAACCAGAGCAAGCTGCTCCCTGCCCATCCACCCTGGCCTTGGACACTTTGAGGGATGAGGTGTCAAATGCCTCCCCCTGCCTGACACGGTCCATGCTTTTAGCAAACTGAAAGTTCCCCTGGATCTTCAGAGAGATACATTTTCCCTTCTAAGTAAACTACAGACCAGGAAAGGAATATTCCCTGTCATTTTCTATACAGATGACAGCTGGCTAATTAGTGAAATTATAGCTTTGTCAATATCACTTCATTCGCTCAACCCCTCTTGCTATTAAAAAAAAAAAAAAAAGAAAAAAAAAAAATAGAAAAACCATAAGTTTTCCACATATTTGTT
>VZRH01002022.1:158821-178368 GCA_013397555.1 Urocynchramus pylzowi
TTCAATATCACTTCATTCCCTCAACCCCCCTTTCTATTAAAAAAAAAAAAAAAAAGAAAAAAAAAAAGCTGAAAGATCCAAACTCTTCCACATATTTGTGTTTACCCAAGAAAAGTCTCCCTTTTCGAGGGAGGCCTGATGGGCAGAGCTGTGACAGCCACAACATCTACACAGAGCAGTCTCCAGGACTCATTTAAGACTCTCATTTAAGGTCCCCTGGCTTGGCCATGTCCTACATGAATAATTATATACCAATACACCTGCTGGAGCATGAGGAGGACAGAGAAGTTCTAGATGTTGAGAACATGGGGTATCTTAGAGGAGCAATGCCTGGCAAGTTTTTCTGCTGGAGGATGGATTTACCTGAGGACCATCAGGATTCTGAGCTTTCCCCTTCAGCATCCACGCTGAGTGTGCTTGCTCTGCCCTCGCTGTGCACCTCTCAGAGCACACAGGAATCTACCAAATAAACCATCAGACTCTGTCTTCTGATGTGTCCCAAGCTTTTATGTTGGTCTAGGCCTGCCCATGCCAGCAGGAGCTGCTGGGCAGTGGTGCACAGCCTGAGAGCTGCAATTAACTCCCAGTGCTGTGATTCTTCCCTGATCAGTGAACAGTTAAACCAGAATTACTACCTGCAGTTCTTGATGAGGTCAAAAAATGGAAAAGGCACCACTGGAGCTGTATAAACCAAGACAGTGCTCCAAGGCCAATGTCCCAGCACATTGCTCCACTGCCAGCTCAGGACTCGGCAGAGGAGCCTGCAGGACCTGCTCTGACCCCCTTCAGAGGAGGTTTCTAGAAACATGACTAAACTCTGAGCTCCCTCTTGGCTTTTAGAACCTGCACAGCAGCCTCCAGCTCACCCACGGGCTGCCTGGTCCCTGGGGACACAGCAGCAACACAGCAGGGCATCCTCAAAGGTTTGCCAAGCCCTGCTCTATTCACACCAGGGCAGGTACAACCTCACAGTCCCAACCTCTTCTGGGCCAGGCAGGAGTTCAGCATCTGTACTTGCTCAGCAAACCTATGCAGCTTGCAGACATGGAAACAGGAACAAAACAAAATCACTGAATTCCCTGGTTTTGTCTGTTGATGTTGATTCCTCTTCAACTGCTCCCTCTCTCAGCATGAAAGCCCAAGCCACTGGATGCCCATCCATCTTGAGCTGGGTGACACCAGCTGATGACACAGCTGGTGACAGCAGGCTCGGACAACAGCCCCCTTTTGTTCTGGGGACCTGCCCAGGGTTACTGCTCAAGGTCCTTCCTTGAGAAGCAGCCTACCCTGGGAGCACTGGGCTGTGCTGGCAGGGGCAGAGATGAGCAGGGGGCAGCTCCAGAGAGCTCCTGCACAGCAGCTCAGCACAGCAGCACCCTGCTCCTCACCCTGCTCCTCACTATGCTCCTCAGCCTGCTCCTCAGCCTGCTCCCTGCCAGCAGCCAGAGCTCCTCATCTCCTGGAGACCTGCTGGGCTGCCTCACAGATCTGCCCTTGACACAAAGGCTGTGAAGGCTGGAGTGCAGAGCACCACATCCCACAGCTTCTCCTTTCCCCTGGGAGATGCTCCACAGCTTTGGCCCAGCAGCTTCATCATTCTGGCTCACCATGATAACCGTGCAGGAGGACACAAGCCCCTCCATCACCAGCACCACTCCAACCTCGCCAGCTCCTCTGTGGGAGTTGCTCCCTTCACCCAGCCAACCCCTCAGCTCTGCTAATGAAGGCAGAATGGCAACCCCAGCTGGATGTGGCAGAGCCAAGAAGAAGCCAAAGGCTACTTTGGAAGGATCTGAAAAACTGCTGAGAGGTGATTTATTCAAGAGATTCATCAGTTCACCAACTTTCCGAAGCTTCGGAGATGGTATAAATGTAACAAGTGAGCCTCTTGCATGAATAAAAAATTACGTTTTACATAAATTAAATATATAATTTGATTAAACATGTTTATGTCTCTGCAGTGACATTTAGAATAGGAAGTATTCATTTTCTGTTTTGAAAGGAAAAAACTCTTTCAAATGTAATTTGAAGCTGTCAAACCAATCTTCTTTACAGATCTTTTAAATGTCACATACCTTCGAAAGGGGATGGCAGATTCCTTTTAAATATGCAATTGCAAACAGTCCAAGCAAAATCAAGAATTTATTAAAATATGCTACTGACATTTATACTGATTAGGTATAGCCCTTTCCTCACTCCCTTTCGATAGACTCCCCTACAAAAGATGTGTCACAACAGCTCCCATTAACTCTGTGCTCGCTCTAATTCCCCAGCACACAACCAGCCCTTCCCAACCAGCAAAATCCAGCTGCAGGAGAAGAACCTCTTCTTCTCTAGGGGCAATAATATGGATTTGTGCTCCCTCTACGTGAAGAATTGTACTTTTCAATGATTTCTTACCAGCATGCCTGAAATTTATAACCAAAAATATTAACTGCACTTACTTTAAATCAAGTGCAGCACCACCCCTAATGGCTTTAAATGGGAGAGTGTGTTAATCATACACATAAAGAAAACCCACTGCAACTCATTTCCAACAACTTTACAGGAGCAACCTGTATGTTTTGTTTTATAATCACAATATCCAGCCTTAGATTATTCATTATCTACCCCACTTAGAATGCATTTCTGGATTGTTTTTCCTTTCCCTTTTCTACCAGTGAAGGATCAAGTGCAGCAATGATGGCAGTTCCCATTCTGACATATTGGGATATTTAGGGTTATTTTATTTTTTTTAAAACACAAAGAGTTTTAATGATTATTTCTTCCCTTCTGTCCCCAGGTCAGTGAAGTGCACAGGCATAACTCTCATTAGCATTAATGGAAATCCCCACTGTAAATTCTCCCCTGTGAAGCAACATTAAAAGCAAGGCCATCCAGAGCAAGCACACTCAAACTGGAAAATAAAATATACCTCCCATTTCTTGCTACCTCCAAAGGGAAAATGTAATGAAGAACAAGAGATTAAGCTACAATTCCTATACCAAATCTTCATTGTACTCTACAATTACTCAACACAACATACACAATAGCTACTCCTTAATGATGAGAATTTGTTGCTCGTTATTGAAAGATTTTATTCTAATGCTCTCTCAACTTTCTGGTGCATAACACAGCCAATTACAGCATGGCCACTGCAACATAAATCACCATCACCACCAAATCTGGCTGTCTTCAAGCTTATACCCAGTGCTTAAACATCCTCCAATACCTACCCATCCACCATGGAAAAAACCACACTGGTGGGTTCAGCTTGGGAGGGGGAACAAAGTCATTTCCCACCAGTGCCCTTCCTTCCCCCCACCAACCACTGCAAAGGGTGACCAAGATTTCTGGGGATTCCCAAAGGTGCACTTTGGAACTTGTGACATAAATATCAACACACAATGCCTCGGTGAGCAGCTGCTCTCTGGTTCATGGGTCTGTCAATACCTTCTGCTGGCACAACATTCTTTAAATACAGCCAGGGAAAGCTGAACACCGTAGGAAAGCACATCCATTTTCATGAGTTTCTCAACTATGCACTGTAAGTCACTGCCCCTCAGAGCTCCTCCATCACTCCCCTAAATCACATTTCCTGCAGAACTCAGGAGAGCTGGGCCACCAGAGGAGATCCTGCCTGACGCCCACCACACCTCACACCAACTCACACCACATGGAGAAGCTCATTTCTTCATACAGCCCCTTGAAGGACATGGCATCATCTTCCCAGGTAAGGGCACTCAGCACCTGACATCATCTTCTCTATCCCATCCAAACCATTCCTCCTGCTCCCACAAAAGCCAAGGAATCTTTTGGCCAGCTGAGGCAGTGTTATTCCCATTCCCTGCACTTGGAAAGTGGTCCTTGACCAACACTCATCTGCAGGGTAGGCATTGCAAGGAATTTGTGTTCTGTCTCTGCTTCTCAGTGTACTCAGCTGCTTTAATATGTGGTAACACACAAACACAAGAGCAACCAAACACCTGAGATGTAAATGGACCAGCTCAGCACTGGTTGTGTCCCTCCACCTTGGCTTGTGGAGTCCAGTCCCACCAATCCCTCTGGATTGCTGGGGAGCACAAGAGCTAAGCTTTCTTAATGTTTCAATCAAGTTCAGCTAGTCCACACTACTTTCCAAACCTCCACAAGGTCTTCCTCCAGGTTTTGTCCATAAAAACAAATGGTCTGGGCTTCAGGCAGGACTCCCTTCCCTTTCCAAGGAATGAGTGGAGGAACCAACCACCAAACACTGTACATGCAGCATTTGCAGGCAGGCCATTCCCCTGAGGAGAACACCTTCAGTCCCTGAAGGTTTAATACTCATGAGTGGCAGCCCTGGCAGGTGTCCAGCAGGCTGACATCTGTCTGGCATTTTTTCCCCAAGCACTGCCAGTGCAGGACATGCCACCTGGAAAAGGCAGGAAATCTGCCCGGTGTGCTTCCCAAAAGCCCAGCGAGTCTGATCCACATCTGAGCTACTCCGAAACACAATTTTGGAGCGTGTCAGCAGCTGGTGTAAATCAGCATCACCACAGCAGCGTGGCAGAGAGCGGAGCCTGGCCTCCCATCCCCGCTCCAAGGCGCAGGAACGTCCCTGATCTCCTCTGACAGAATCAGCGCACTCGTCACCAGCCTTCTCCTGAGCCAGAGCAGGAGGTTTGCCTTTATTTCCACTTTACTGCACCCTGCTGACCCAGGACACGACTTAAAAACACCAAGGATGGAGTGACAAGATTTAACAGTCAAGTGGCAACGCAGGCTTGGTGCTAAAAGCCTCCTTGGGAAGGCTCTGCTTTGTCAAGTGAGCAACCCGGGCACAGGGACACATCTCAGAGACCGGCCCACAGAGGGGCCAGATCAACCCCACGTCTGCTGTGACAGCAGCAGGACACACTGGCTCCTCTCAGACTGCCTTCCCTGCAGTTCCAGCATGAGCTTTCCAATGACAACTGCAGCCCCCTCTGCAGGAGCCGGTCCCGTCCAAACCTGCCCCACTGCCAAGCAGCCCCTTCACCCCTCGAGTGCTTCCTAAGCCAGCAGACCCCCATCCTCCTCCATCTCCACCAAACAAACAGCACCAGCAGCTCTCAGTGTTGGGGGTCCAGCACAGACACCGCTCCTCCCCAGTGGATCATGCTGTTTGCTTGATTTGTGGAAGCAGGAATGGGGGAAGTGGCCGTGGAAGGAATAATACCTTAAGATAGTTATGGAAAAAAATTACAGAACCATAACACAAACTCCATACAGAGTGTGTGAGGACCTAAGCATTTCTCCTGCCATAATGTAATTAATGCAAAACATGCTGGGATCTTGTTCTTCTGATGAAACACGGGCATTATTTTTGTTGATTTGTCCAGATGGGTTTTTGAAAGCCATTGCTTTTCCTGCATTCCACAATAGAAACATTACACCCACAAAACCTGGTACCATTTCATTTTACTCTTCCTGTCTTTATTCTATTTATTTATTCAGCTAGCCAATGTGAGAGGCTGTAAATCGCACTGCTACTTAAGTCACAGGGGGAATTCCTTTAAACATAAGTAAAAACTCATAAATAACTTCCTGCAGTCAACAATGCATTCATTTTCTTCTCTGCTTTCTGACTAATCTTCCTGCTAACAAATCAAATCAAGCACCCAAACGTAATTGTTCTGTTGTGATAATCATCTCCTTATACTCAGAGCATACCTTGGCTTATTTCTTCTCAAATTAAAACTATCAGTGAGACTTGGGATGGTGGGAGAGAGAGGAGGAAAGGTTATGAGCCATTGATAAACCAAAGGTACAACAAGGAAACCTTTCAACTTGACCAAAGTCCTGCATCTTGAGCAGAAGGTTGGCCTTTTTGTGCTAGGTTGGTAAAAAAAAAGTGATGCCAAATCCAATTTAGACTCACTTTTTATTAGTATGACTCATAGTACAGTTTTCAAGGCAATGAAGTGCAAGATATAAAAAAAAAAATAGATGATTTTAGAAGCGGGACAATTCCCTTAAACTTGCTGAAAGCAATGCAGCTACGAATAAATCCAGGAATTAATCTGTGACAAAGTCAGTAGAAAGGCAAGAAACCTTCAGAAGATGTAAACACACAGGACAATGGGGGGTGAACATTTATTTAACCTTCTACGGAATTTGCAGTTTGTCCTGTAACTAGCCCTCAGCACCTCCAAACCTCAGCACCTCCAAACCTCAGCACCTCCAAACCTCAGCACCTCCCCACCCCTCCTGCTTGCTGTGGGCAGAGACAGAGCCTGGTGGTGATTCCCACCAGGATGGAGGTCAGGGATGAGTGAGGGAAATGCCCCAGGGGAACAATCCCACCCACAGCCACGGCCCCACAGCATCACCACTGCTCCACACCATCAGGCCATGGAGTGCTGGCCAGCACCAGCAGCATCAGGCTAAAAATAAACCCCCAGAAATAAACTTGCCTCGGCTGCCAGCCTCCTGAGGATGCAGAGGCACAGGGCTGGAGGGGAGCACCAACAGCCCTGGTGCCATCTGTGTGTATCCAACACAGCCAAGGGACAGGGTCAGAGGGGAGGAGGTCAGAGACCCACCACGGGTGTGGAAATGAGTGGGAGTGGGAATGGAATCCCACAGCAATCCCAGCAGGTGAGTGGCAGGCTGCCCAAACACATCCTCATCCTCCCCAGAGCGCAGCTGGGGAGGGCAGAAGCTGCCACAACCCACATGGGAATGGGATGCTGCAAGGCAGGGTCCAGGAGAACAGAGCTGGAGGGCAGCTGGTAACCCTACTCTACATCATTTTCTTTTATTTCACTGCTTTATTTTGTCATCTTTAAACAAAACCCTCACAACAAGTTTTTCCATGCAAACGCCTTTGGTAAGCCTTTGAAAACGTGCAGGTTTGAAACAGAGAAACCATAAACCACGCCAGGCAGGCTCAGCCATTCCCAGTTAAGACATGGGCACCTCAGCCCAGGACACCCAGCTCATTCCAAAGGCTGCAGGTGTGGGAGCCTGGGGTGTTGAACAGAGCCCTGCTCACACAGCTCCAGCAGCACCCCCCTGGCCAGCCCTGTGCCTCACCAAGACAGCCACACCTCAGAAACAAACACCTGGACTCCCTCATCATCTGCCTGACAGGACTGCTTGTGTGCTACAGACTCAGAAGGGACAGCAGAGCCACTGGAAAGTGGTTTTATTTTAATTAGCTAGTCTGGGGAAAGATGCACATCACAGGAGACAATGCTCTGGCTGGTTAAACCCTTCAGGAAAAAGGGGATTAAACTGCAAACACTGATGTATCCTTCAAGAGGACCACCATTAAACTGCTGACAAATGATTCCCCTACACAGCACACATTACAACGTGAGGAAACCCTTCCAAGGCCAGGCTGCAGCCGTGTCTTGGTGCAGGGAGGCAGGAGCAGCCCAGCACAGATCCCAGAGCCCAACACATCCCATGGCTTTCAGCCAGGGAGGGATGGTCACCAGGCCACCAGCCACGACTCACCAAGTGCCTGCAGCACCTCCCTCCCAGCAGACCTTACCTGAGTTTTCTGAGGGTCGTTTTTTCACTTTGATATATTTGTTTGATGCATTTCAAGTGAGATGTTCCTAATTCTGTATGATAGAAAGTGACTTTTAAAGAAATGCTATGATTTCCAGATGAAAATGTTCATTTAGTGATTCAGAGGAAAAAACCACAAGAGATCTTACACAAGCAGAGCTGATGGGGAGCAAGAGCCACAGGGCTCTCGTCCATTTTAGACACACAGCACAAAATCACAGAATGGTTTGGATTGGCAGAGGTCTAAAGATCATCTTCCAACCCCCTTCCAGGGTCAGGGACACCTTCCACTAGACCATAGTCTTGGCCAGCTCATTTAACCTGATGCCCTGCAAAATGTTTTGAAACCCTCAAATAAAGACCTCTTAGTGTAATAAAAAAATCTTGTATCATTTCTATCAGCAGCTTAAACTCCCTAACACTCCCCTTGCACAAAGTTTACATTAGGAAATATAATTAAACAGCTATTGGACTGATTCTGTGCCTGCTCAGCAAGTATCAGCACCTTGGTAACTTCCTTATGACTTTAAAGAGTTTCCTGTAATTCCCAGGGAATTACCAGAGTTTCTGGGTACACTTTCATGCAGGTTATTTCAGGGTTTTGGGACTTAGCTTGTGGCACATGAACGTGGCATCACTCACACAAGCCAACACCTGCACGACTCCCTAGAGCAGATATGAAGTGCTGAGGGTATCTGAGATTCCACAGGATGGTCACTGAGCTCACAGACAAACATCAATTTGTTTGGGAAATGCTGTTCCAAGTGCCCTTTCCTTCTGCACCAGCCAACAGGGAAAGACATGGTGTACCAGGGAAACTCACAGCAGGGTGAGATGGGATTGGGAAGAGACAAAGCAGAACACAAAGGGCCTTCAGGTTCTGGGGCTGGGAGGTTTTGGGGCTGCTGAGCTCTGATCTCAGCCAGAAACCTGGAGCATCCTGGCAACCCCACAGCATTGGTGGGGATGGGGGTGATGATGAGACATTTAGATGGGATATTGGGAAGGAATTGTTCCCTGGGAGGGTTTGAGGCCCTGGCACAGGTGCCCAGAGCAGCTGTGGCTGCCCCTGGATCCCTGGCAGTGCCCAAGGCCAGGCTGGACACTGGGGCTGGGAGCACCCTGGGACAGTGGGAGGTGTCCCTGCCATGGCAGGGGTGGAATGGGAATGATCTTTAAGGTCCCTTGCAGCCCAAACCACTCTGGGATGCCCTGAGATGTGAAGCAGCAGTGACTGCAGTGGCCATGAGCTGTGGGGTGGCTGCCCCACACCTCGGGGAGCACAGACCTGACTCGGGGTGCCTGCCCAGCTGGCACCACACCCCTCCTGCTGTGGGTGCATGGCAGGAGCTCAGCAGGAGAGGATGGAGGTGATGCTCAGGACTGACTGAGAACCTCAGCTGTACGTGGTATGTATCTAGCCCAGGAAGCAATGTATTTTTCATGCCTTTCTATTCTTCTATCTGCTATTTTCAAGTCCTAAAAAAGCCACTGGACACGAAGCATCATTATGCACACGGCAACCTGAACACAGCAGGAAATTTTAACATTTCAGCTGCGTGCACAAAACCCTCTAACACATGTATATTTTATTTGATTTACTGCAATACTTTTCTTCCATCTCTTGAAAGTAATTTTTCTCTAAAGCGTAACTGCTTAATTGGCAAGTGTACAAAATATAATTACACTGCATACAAGTTACAATATTGCTTATGGGAATAGCACTGTTGATGCATTCTGCTTTATTTTGTGTTTAATCTCTATTAAGAGATCTGTGTGAAAATAGCAAGGTACTCTTGATCTTATAAACATGACATGTACTTCAGTCATTTCCCTGCCTAACCAAAGCCCAAACAAATTGAAAGACAACAGCAAATTCCTGGCCTAGCTTGGCATGTCCAAGTTAATAAAATCCTTATATTCCCCTCTAAAGAAAGTGCAGTCCACAGGACACTTGAAAAGAAAATCCCCAACGTCTCCAGGCTGAGGTTTGTCACATCCATTACACTCTGAGAGCGATGGAAGGACGTGGCACACAGGAAAACGTGGCTGTGTGTGACAGCATTAGGGGGGTTTATTACATTCCCCACAAGGACCTTTGCAATCCCATCTCTTATAATGAAAGGATGAAGGAGTAGCTCAGCGACGTGGCTGACTCATGCCAGCACGGGGAGCAGCGCCTGCTGCTTGGCAGCAAAACCTCTCACCCTCTGTGCCCCTGGCTCTGCCAGCCAGGCCAATGCCATTCCCAAACTGCAGGAGGATGTGCTGGGAGAGGTTTAGGCTGGGTATCAGGACAGGGTTCTTCCCTCCCGGGGTGGTGGGGCACTGAACAGGCTCCCCAGGGAACAGGCACGGCCCCAGGGCTGGGTTTGGACAAGGTGGGATTGTTGGGGTGTCTGCAGGGCCAGGAGCAGGACTGATGAACCCTGTGGTCCAGCTCAGGAGCAGCTGTGGGACCCTTCCACCAGCCCCAGAGCAGCTGCCCATGCTGTGTGCACTTACACCCAGGAGTAAGTTACTCTCAGGAGGAGATGCCCTGTGCAGAAACGGGTCTCACTGCTCTGACAGACACCTACCATCGGCACGGTTTAAGTGCCTTAAAGGTTTATTTCATTTGCTTGAGTAATGAGATTAATGTTTGTTTGTTTAAGCTAAATCATACAAAGCCAAACATCTAAATGTCCTTAATTCACTGCATTAGCCCAGGCTGTGTTACCATGTGAGCCCATCTCACTGTCCTGCTTTTAATTGCACCAACAAATTCCTGCTTTGCTCCAGCTCCTCTCCCAGAGATCAGACAGCACAGGGACACCTCAAATAAACCAATCAACACTGCCAGTTTGACATTTTACCCCTCCTTCTTTTCTTTGCCACCAGTTTTTAACATATTTGACTTCTAGACCTAAAAACCCAGTGTAAACCCAGCAGATACTGACCTCTGTATATGTATTTTTTAATTGAGATAGACATGGTAGACCTCTGTGCATAGATACAGGGGTAGGTATACAGGTAGATACAGATAAATATGCACATACACACATACAGAAGGGATATGTAACAATGCTCCTGCCATAACAGCTCCTGCATACTCAAGCACCACACAGACCAGAGCCCAGCAATCCCACAGACCTCATCCATGAATGATGGGCAGAGCCACCTGCAAACTCACCTAAAAACAGAGTAAACCTGCAAACATCCAGCTGGACATTCCCACTTCAAAATAAAAACAAACATGCACACAAACACGTTGCTTTCGTACCTGCCACTACCCCAGCAACGTACAATTAATGCTTAAATCTGGATTTGATCTATTTTGATCAGTTTTCACTCTTCTGCTCATAGGTTTCTCACCAGGGACAGAGTTTTCTGATGTACCATGGTCACCAAGAGCTGGCTGGGAGCTTGACTAAATTCTGCACAATTAGATACAGCAAATGACTATCAGAAAAAGGAATCCTGCACCTAAATTAACTCTCACCTGACCCAGGCATTAACCACAAAATGGACCAATATTGTCCCTGTGAACTTCTCACCCCATGCCAAGTACCTGGTGTTGGCACAGAGGTAACTCATCCCTGTGGCAGATACAAGGCATTTTTTAAGGAAATGGTGGGAAATTAAGAACCTACACTCTTTCCTGAGTGCTCAAGTTCCCACCCTGCAATCTCCCCTCCAGACAGAGGTCTCCTCTCTGCAAGTCACCCTCAGGAAGAAAATCTGTCATGCTGAAGCTTGGGATCTGCAAATCCTCAGATGCTTTCATTTAAAGGATGGGCCTTCATGGATTCTGAGGTCAGAATTTGTGATTTCCAGCCTGACACGCTGCACACTGACTTACCTAAATCAATCCCTGCTTGAGCCCCACTCACTCCAATGAATAAACATGCCTGAACTTGGCATTTCCAGAGGTGGAGAAATCACCAGCACCTTCAGCAGCCTCTCCCACTGTGATCAGTGCTGAAACCAGGGACCTCAGCTCCATTCTTCTCCTGGCTTCACCTTCCAGCTTTCAGGTCTTGTTAAAACTCTGCCTGCTAGACCCAAGAACTCTTTATTACTCCACTTATTTTCCCTGTGACAACACTAATTCCCTTAATTAATTTACCTTCCAACATTCCCCTGGATAAGTCAGGCAGACAGAGGTCCTGGCCCCTTCCCCTGCCTCCCTTCCTGGCTCCTATGGCATTCCCACAGCCCTCCCCAGCCCCTCCTGGACAGGCAGCAGGGACAGGGTGGCTGCCACCTCCCTCCTCCAGCCTGGCAGCCACCTGCCAGCGCAGACAAGGAGCACACAAGACCTTTGGCCACAATATCATGTTAGTGGTGCTGGCTCGTGCCTCCCCGCTGCCCCATAAAGACATGATTTCTCCAGACAGCATCCTGGAGCTACAGCCCGAGTTGTTTGCTCTGAGATAGAGGAATTTACAGTTGGCCATCTGAGAAATATTACCTGCTTGTAGCCAAGCAATACAAATTGCTGTCACCAGCAGTCAGTCCTGTTTGTTATTTACCACTCTCCCAGTCTTGGTGACATTTCAAGCTCCAGCTGCAGTGACTCTCTGCCTTATCACAGCTTGCTCAAACATTAAGCAGCGTGAGGACAAAAATGAGTGTTCAGGGAGGCTTCTGGAAAGGGTTGTTTGGAAATTATTCCCGGTTTTACCACCGGATTTTGAGAGCTGGCACTCTGCTGGGGCTCGGCCAGTTGTTCTGCACATCCCCAGTCCAAAGAGTGCTGCTGTACCAAGCTGCATTTCTTGCTGAATTTTAAGAAACAAACCCTCCTCAGTTACTTTTATCAATCCCACTCACAAGCTATTTAAGTGAAAAAAAGAAAAGTTGGTTCTCAAGGATGTGCTGCCCCTAAGGCCAGTGGGAACTGAGTGCATCACCATCCTGCCTCCACCACCAAGCAAATCCTTGGAATGCCTGCCCAGGACTCACGTGGAGCTGACTGGTCTGTGGTGCTCAGCCTGGCCCATTTCCTGCTTTTCTAGAATAACACAAGGTGAGCATTGCCACAGTTCACAGGAACTCTCCAGCAGTTCAAGACTTATTAAAAAAATACACATTACTGGCCCAGTTAACTCTGTAAAACTCTTCAGTGAGAGACACCAGGGCTGGAGCACAAAGGTCTGACTGCAGCAGTGACTGCTCAACACTCCCTTCTACCACAACATTCACAGGGACTAAACATATCATTACTTTTCCCCATCAAAAAGTGCAATATTTATGATTTTTCTATTAACCTCATGTGGTAACCCAATTTTATTTCTAATATCTTACAGAACTGTTTGTTGTTCTCATCACTACCAGCCAGTTTCTCTCTGCACCCCTTTCCCTCAAGCTCTGATTTCTGTTTTTTGCTACTATTTCCCCTCTCAGGCACTTGGATGTGCAGACATGGACTGAGCTGGAGCACCCCAGTTTGGCAGCCAGCTCCTTAAAAAAAGAACCCCAGACACCCACCTGGGATGGGAATGGGTGAAGGTGGAACAGACAGAGACACCTGACCAGATTCTCCCTCCTGACACATCGTTCAACTGAGTTTCTTTCCAGAAGTAACCACAACAAAAACCAGAGGCCACAACCTCACTGCCTGTGGCTAGACCAGGGCAAGATCTCACCCTAGCAAAGGGTGAAGCTAAAGTTAGCACAGGTATCCCAGTTTCAAGCTTTGGGACACCCCAATTCCAGGTTTGATATTTAACTGTACCATTTTTGTATGAAAAAAGGGAAGAGCTCAAACAAGTGGCAAATATAAAATCTACATGAGCTTGTGCTGCAGGATCATGAAACTTCTAAGAACTATGAGAACATGAAAACTATTGAAAAGGTGTTTTCTTCCACATATTGAATTGAAATTAATTTCATCCACAACAAACCACAACAAAGCTTAGGGCTCAACTTTTAAATGTAACATCTACTACTTAGCTTAATTACTTTGCTTAATTTACTGGTTCCTTCCAACATCCCCTCTCATGGAAAACCTGGTTTATGACACAAAAATAACAAAAAACTTGACTCTGTATGACAACTCTACAGGTACCACCAGCATCTCTTATATTTGGCCTCACCTATTTTTTAAGAGGGAATTTATTTGCAGGGTTTTCCCTCCAGCTATCAGCAGATAAGGACATTCCCCACAACCCTGCAGAGCCCATCACACCCCAGGGTGTGACATCCACTGCCTGCACAGGAACCAGCCCTGGCATTCATTGCTGGTTTTGCTGGTTTTCTCCCCCAACAATGACGTTACCAGCTCCAGCACTGTGCCAGCTGCATAGAAATCACTGGAAATGGAAATTTACAGATTTCCATCTCTTCCCTCTGCTTCTTTTGGGGCCAATCCTGCACTCCTTGTACACCTGTTACTATCCCAAAGGCCATCAGCATTTCAAAGGGGCTCATCCATGCTCCCAGCCAGGGTCACTCACACCTTGCAGAGCCACACATTTATGGTCATTACAGTAACAACCAAAAGCCAGGCTAATTTTGGAATATCCCACAATTTTGTGCCAATCTCTTCAGCACACAAGCTCCTCTTTTTTCAATGTGAATGGATCACTAAAAAAAAAAAAAAAAGAAGATAGACAGCATCCATTACATATCTGTTATATTTAGCAACAGAGAATCCATCTGCATTATTCCTGGTCTCATTAAAGACTTGGCTCCTTGTAAATATTGTGTCTGTAATCCCCACGTTCTCCCTCCGAGCCTGCTTCAGGGGTCTATTTCTGTAATAATTGGTGTGTGTTGTTGCACAGAAACAGTGGCTGAGTGTCTGTCAACACTGCACAAGTGAATGTACACAGGAGCCACTGCAGCAGAACTCCTGTGGAAATCAGCTCCACCAGGTTCCTACAGCACCTCCTCAAAAAACTCCCAGCCAAGGGACCCTGCACTCTGCACCTGGGCCCAAAAAATGCTGGGATTTGGAAAACCCTGGCTTGGCCACTGTGGTGGCAAAAATCCTTCCTAATCCCACACTGCTCCAGCTGCTGGTGGAGAGGACCTGGGTGAAGCAGAGCCCAAAATTCAGCAGCCAGGCAGGTTTATTTAAACTATATGAAACCTAATTCCATCAGGAGGAATGGAAAGGAGCCCAGGAAGAAGCAGGGCAGTTACAGGACCACTGTTTTTTACTGGCTTAAAGGAGACATGAAATCACTGCCAGATAAGGCTAGAGGAGCAAATCATTAATAATTAAAATCTACAACTGATGCATTCAAGTAACTCAGGTTTTATTGGAATCTCACGTAAAGTCTCAGAACAGATGGGACTTTATGGATGCCTATCAAGATGCCTACCTTGATCCACCCTGGAAAACAAGGCTGAATTATCCAAAATAACCCTGGCATGCATGGACACACAGCTCCTGCCAGCTGTGGAGCACAGGGACCCTAAAAAGGATTCCAGGGACTGCCCTCCCCTGGGAAAACCACAGAGCAGGGATGAGCACCCAGGATTCCCCAGAGCACGCTCTGCTCCCGGCTGGGATTTCAGGATGGGCAAAAAATCCCATAAAAACCCCCAAAATTGGCAACCACAGCAGGGAGCAGCACCAGTGACCTCAGGGAAGGGTTGGTGGGTCCATCAAAGCTGGTTCCAACCATGCTGAGCCCCCTCCACGGCTGCTGCAGGGGTCTGACAGCAACACCCTGGGAGCTACACCCATCTGCCCACTGGATAAAACACGTGAAACACCCAGAATCACACCATCAATGGGAACAGAGGCAGTGACACACACACCCACCACTTTGGGGTGTCCTCTGCAGCACCACAGCTTTGATGTTTTCCCCCAAAACACTGTCCTTGCCCTTCACCACGTTTCTCCTGACAGAGGACACAATTACAGACCTCAGACCAGGCAAAGCAAACTCCATCCCACCCACACTGACTGTCAGATCATGCAGGTGCAAAACTCTGGTTCCACCACGTGTTCTTCCCCTCAACTACAGCTGTAGTTCTTTCTAATAATCCCAGGGAAGTTCCAAATCATATAACCAGTCTCAAATAAATCACAGCACATCCCAGGAAGGGTTTAAGGCAAGGCTGGGTGGAGCTTTGATGTTAACCTGAGGTTATGGGAAGTGTCTCTGTCCATGGCAGGGAGTTGGAATTGGATGAGCTTTAAGGTCCCTTCCAAATCAAACCATTCTGTGATTCTATGAAAACATTACAGAGGAAAAAAAACCCAAAAAACCCAAGCTTTGGCAGAAGGGCCCCCATGACCTTCCCACACAGCAGCACCATGCTCCACCCTCAGCAGATCAAGTCCAACAAAAAGCAAACTCCAATGTTCCACCTGCATTATCACTTCAGAGAGGAGAAACAAAAACTAAAAAGCTCCAGATGTTTATTGGTGTTTTTTAAAAAAATCTCTGGGGCTGATGGTGCAAGAAAGGGGAGAGCACACTTATAAAGCACCATTGTAGAACTAAACAAGTGACACTGATTCTTCTGTGCTCTGTCACCAAAACTCCTGCTGACTTCACACAGAATGTTATGTGGTGACTCCCTGGTAAAATGCCAAAATCCCTGTCTCCTCTGAAGAGGCAGAGCAGAAGGAGGAAACTCGTGGGTGGTACAATAAGAAGGTTTGGCTTCCAAGACCTTGTTGCTACAGAGGATGGTTGTGACATTTTTCATCCTTTCACCTAAATCTTATCTTGTTTCCTTTGGCAAAGGAGAAGGAGGAAAAAACCCCAACTATGGGAACATGGCATAAGGAATGATAGGTGGCCCAGGCATATCTGGCCATGACAAAGTGCATTCTAGAATTACATACTGGGTGTGACAAACTGCATTTGAAGTTACATCTACCAGCACCACAAATAGCAATGGTGAAAACACCAATTCCAGCCTAAACCAATTGTGCTATCCCAGTAACCAGAGCAAAAGCAGCAGTGACTTGCCAAAACCTCCCCTCCAAAGTTTCAGTGCTCCCTGCGAGAGGGGACCCCAAAATCATCTTGCACCCCCTCCACCTGGTCTTCAATTCAGCTGTGAGACCTGACCATTTCTCCTTTCAGAGTCCATAATCTAAATACCCTTACAGCTGACAGAGGGATCTGAAAAAAAACCCCAATTTCTAGGGCAGGTGTAAGTCATCAGCCCAAACTGAAGAGCTGCTCACCAGGAGCTTCACTCTTTACTTCTTTAACTCACTACAACCAAAATACAAAGCAAAGACAGGAACACTCACTAGATCTATGTGAGGAGTAAATTTGACACCCATCAGGTTTTATGAGACAGCATCATCCACCAGATCTTAACAAAACACTTGTAAATTGCCAGTGCTGTGTTCCGAGCAGCTTTTCCATTTCTTCTGCCTTAAACATGAAGCCTCTTTCAATTCCCACAGCCAGTAAACAGCCCAAAACACCCAGGGAAAATTAACCTACCTTTTCCAAATGGTTGGGCAAACCCAGATTCAGGGGTTTTTTATTAGTGTATTTCATTCTTGCCGGAGTCAGCTGAACTGAAGAAGTTTTATTTGAACTGCAGCCAGCCTGATGGATAAATCAACTTTTCTGGCCAAAGGCTTCAGTATGTTACTTCCAGCTCATGCCTGGGACCTCATACTTTGAGGCTGATGTTTTTTCTGATACAAGGAATATTATCACCAGACCCCAGTGACAAATCTGTGTACCGAAATGCCAGCGTTAAAGATGACAGTTTGTGCGACAGCTCTTGCTGTGGGGAAATTCCTTTGAGTGTTTTCCATCCAGGAAAAGCAGGAGTGGACAAAGGGCACAACTTTGCCCTCGGAGGAGTGGGGGGATGAGAGGGAGCTGTCAGCAGAGGGGCTCTGGGGTGGCAGCTCCACGGGCCATCGAGCTCTGGAGCCACCCTGCCAGCCAAACCCCCAGATCCACAGGGGCTGGAAAACTACCTTAAAAAGAGGGAAAGCTGACAGCAAGAAAACATCATCTGTGATCTGTAAGCATCTCAGTCTGAAATTCTAGGAGAGAAAGGAAGAGTCAAATGCTCCTGCAATCCATGCTCCTAAACACAGGAGAGTGCCACCACTCTGACTGAACTACCTTATTTTCTGTTCAGCTTTAGAAACACTTGGTTGTAACTTTGAAAGGGAAAGATATTCTGATTGCCCATGACTGGAGAGAGCTTGGATCAAGCGAGGAACAGCCCTCAGCCCCCAGCCCCCAGATGCACCCGTTTTTGCTAAGGATGAAAGCCAACCTCCGTCCCCCCTAATGGCTAACAGGTGGGTTTCACAAACGCCTCCAAAAATAAAAAGCTCCTTTCTAAAAATACCACAACGCCAGATTTTCCAGAAAAATACCGACGATAGCTGACGTTTCCCAAACAATCGCTTTTATGGGAACTCGGGGCTGCCCCTGCAGCAGAAAGTTTTGTGAGGCAAAGAACAGAAATCCTTGTTTGAGATTCGAGCCCCGTGGACGGACCCGTTCCCTCAGCCAGCTCCGGAGCTGGAGCACAAATCAGCTTTATGGAAATAACAGATTACAGAACACATCGCTACAAATAATTTTCTTTTTTTTTTTTTTTTTACCAGAGGATGCGTAATTGAAATGTCTGAGATCCAACAATCACCTCTGAATTCATAAATACCTCATAGTATTCCAAACACACTCTCCTATAATGAGACCATCTTCAATTTTCCTTGGTAAAGAGAGACCTTTAAAGAATGCTAAAGCAGGTCGGCGCCCTTATGCACCGATGGAAACAGGAACAAAAGCATTTTGTCACCAGGCATCTCGTCTATCATTATTTTCCTCACTCTGCTCAAACAAACCTGAAAGTCCGTGCCTTTTCTTCCTCCCCCCTCCCCAAATATCCGCAATAACTGCGATTTCACCCCGAAGGGGAGCCACCATCTGTGTGGAAACAAGGGACCCTTACACCGAGCCGTCACCGCCGATCGCTTTTTTTCCTGCTCCGCTAATGTTTTTTAAAACACAGGATTAAAATGTCATGCCATCCCTCCCGTTCTAGGGAGCCGGGTGTACTCCTCTCCTCTGGTCACGGTATACTTAATCAAGTGTGAATGATTAAAGTACTTCAATTAGAGCTACGTACATTCATTGCAGGCAATTCAAAGGCAGCGGAGAAGTGAAAAGCTGAAAGAAGAAATTACTTCTACTACTTTGAGATCTCCATCTCCTACTTTCCTCCTCCCCAGCACAGCCGGAGCCCTGGGACCCGGCAAAGTACCAGGAGCTAAGCTCCAGCCAGGATTTACCTTGGGGGCACGTCCCTCGGCAGGACAAAAGGCTATTCTTTCCCCCTCAGCAAGTCCTGCAAGTTTGGGGGGGGGGGGGGGGGGGAATTGTTTTTTTTTTTTTTTATCGTGGAGCGGAGGGGTGTGAAAAGAACAATCTCAGCGCCTAAATCCACGCACCCCCTCCGATTTTCCATTCTAGTGATACCAGGGAAGGGCTTAAAATGTCCAGATCGAGGGGGGGAAAAAATATATGTAATAAATAAATAAATAAATAAATAAATAGTGGGCAAATTATCCTGAGCCCGGGCGGAGGGGTACAAGGTGGGAGGGAAGGAGCGAGGCGCGGCCCCGCGGACACCGCGCACCTCCGCGGGTTAGAAGCGTGGAGAGTTGCTAAGTGACTGAGGGGCGAGCGCGGTTCTTGAGCAGTAATAAAATAATTTTTTTAAAAAAATTTAAATTAAAAAAAAATACAAATACAAAACCATTTTTTCCCTCCGTAATCTACCTCAAATTAAGATTAAAAAAAAAAAAGGCACTAACTAAATACACTATCCCCCTCCCCCAAAAAAATAAAAATAATAATATTATAAAGGCAGCGCAAGGCGGCGGCTGCTCCGCGTCCCCCGGAGCATCGGCCGCGCCGCACCGCGGGGTTCCCCCCTTGCCCAAACTTTCCTGCCGCCGCCGCCCCGTTAATCCCCCGGCAGATGTTGTCGGCGGCTCTCGGCACTAAGTAAACAATGCGGGGCCCGGCACAACAAAAGATTTCCCACTTCACCCCGCCGCTCCGCGCCCACCCGCGCAACTTGCG
>VZRH01002022.1:183129-219754 GCA_013397555.1 Urocynchramus pylzowi
TTTTTTTTCTTTCTGCTGTAAAAGCACAGTGAATCTTGCTTGTCATCATGAAAAGGAAACCACCAAAGCAGGTTTCAATGTGGAAGTTGCCAGGAATAACAGTTCTCAGTATTCCATGGGAGTATCTCAAGTGGATTCCTTATGGGAGATGACCCCCATTTGTACTCTTGCTGCCTTGGTGCTTGAGGTGCTGGGCTCCCCATCTGTGACCCCACACTGCTGTGAGTGGTCAGTGTGCTCCATAAGGCTCCTGAGACCCCAAATCTTCCTCTGTCCTGCCCTTCCTGCCCTCTGCCTCCAGGAGCAGGATTTGCACATCCCTGGCGATGTCCTGCTGCGGGGTCACGCTGGACTTTGAGCTCCTGCTTGGGAAAGTGTGGGTTATTTGCAGCCTGGGCAGAAACTCTCTCAGCTCTCCCTAATTTTGAAAGAAAACCAAGCCCACTAAGAAAAAAAAAAAATAGCTGTTTGTGCTCAGCTGCTGCTGCAAGTGGCTCCAGGAGCAGTTGGCTCCTCTGGGCCCCGGCCACGTGCTCCCAGCCCTCCCTGCTGCCAGCACCAGCATTTGTGCAGCTGCAAGGTGAAGTGGATCAGGGAACAGATCCAGCTGAACACTAATCCTGGGAAAGAGTGGGGGGAGTGGGAAAAAAAAAAAAAGCTTATTTTCAGCTGGATCTGTTGCCCAGGCTGGTTCTGCCTTCAGCCTCGTGGGACACATGCTCACGCCAGGAGAGGCTGCGGTGGGAGGAGGAGCAGGGCTGGGTTTGTGGCAGCACTGGTTAGGCTGCCTGAGGAGCATTTGTCAGGCTATGACCTCGTGTTAATGTATTGCTGTGCCCGTGCCCCGTGCAGGGGAGGTGACAGAAGCATGACACTGCATTCTGCAGGATCTGGGGGAGAAGAGGCTCTGGTGGAGTTCATGTTTCTCCTTTAAATACAGGGATGTGGTTGTGGTGTGGCAGGGAATGGGGTACCCACACATAATATCAGAATTTATTAATCCTTTCCTAGCTTCGACTGCAGCAACAAGTGGGCTGTAAGACCAGCAAAACACCTGGGATCCCCTAATACAATATATAAAACAATTTAGTTCAGCAGTACATTGATTGTAATAGTAGCAGTTGTGTTGCAATCCGGGCTCAGCATCGTACTTTCCTCACATCAAATTAAATATAGATTTTGACTGATTTCCACCAAGTCGCACGAATTTAGGGGCTAAGTGATGTTTTATATAATATGTCGGTGTTATCCCTTCTTGGAAAATTTATTCCCATTGAGAAAGAAAAAAGAGTTCCATGCTGAGAACTCTGGAATTGAATCGATGATTAGAACGAGGCAATACATGTTACTTCTGCCCTACTACAGCCACTGAATTAAAATCGGTGGGAAGTGCTCAAATCCATCTCCCTTTGCAAACATGAGCAAAAGGATGCCAACACACAATAAAATTCTCTTTTTGTAATCCTGTTGTGGGGTTTTTTTACCCCTGCATGTGTGTGAAATCATTATGCAGAACTGTTGGGGTATTTTTATTCCCATTTTCTTCGGTTTATATTCTTAAGCGAGGAATTACAAGTCTGGAGAAAAGCCTTGCAGAGTACATTTATACATGCACATGTATAAGTAAATATATTGCATGCACATTTGTACACCCCTTCCATAAAACATCTTAATGTCATCGCTGCATGAGCAGAATTGTTCTGCTGATAGAATGCAGGGCTGATGTTTAATCTTTCCAGGAAAGTTTAATGAAAGGTGCTTGAATCAATCTGTCTGGTTTAAAGTTTGAAGGGCATTTGGATGCCCTAATTTGATGTATGTGCCAGGTGTTTCTAAACAAATAGTTACCAGATAAAGACACTTCCTGCTCCCTCTCCCTTATCATGGACTTCTCAACTTTTACCTTCCATAAACTCCAGCTTGTTTCAATGGCCTCTGTTTCCAGCATCCTGTAATATTTTAATGGGGAACTCTACAGCACCCAGCCTCTAATTCTATAGCTGTTATTGTTTTGTAAATTAGTTATGGGGAGATTTAACATTTTAATGTTGACAGAAAAGGGTCTGGTCACAAAATGAAAGGGTGGACTGGGCATTCCAGACACTGGGAATGCCCCTGCATGGGCATTGCTGGTGTTTGGAGTGAAAGGTGGGCTTGTGTTTCTCAGCCCCACCTCACGGAGCCTGATTCTATCTGTCACTCACTGTTTGAATTACAGTCATGCCTGGGGCATCATCTGAGATCTGTCTGCAAAAGAGCTGGCCAAAGGGGGTATGACAGATGTCTGAAACCCTCAGGGGTGTGAGACAGGGAATAGGGAACGAGGATGAATTCTTATAACACAAGAATATATCAAATCACCATTAGGTATTTTATAGCTGAGCGTCTTTTCTCGTGCTACAGAATTAAATGGTGCACCCAAAATGCTGCAGAGCCAAATCAGCTCATGGGGCTGAAATAACCTTGAATACAGGTCCACCAGGGGTTACTGCACATCCAGGCACAGTCTCTGGGTTCATGCTGTTGGCAGCTGGAAGGGATATTTCTGTTTCTCAGACTTCGCCCTGGGGCATCCAGTGCAACCCTGTCAGAGACAAGGGCTGGGCCAGCAGCTCTGACCTTGTCCTCCTTGTGCTGGCTGTCCTTGGGAGGATCATCCCAGTCCCAAAGCACCTGCAGGCTGGTGAGTCAGAGGGGTACCTGGGGAGCAGAGATGAAGGGCAGAGTCCCTGGGCAGGGCAGGAGAAGCTGCTGCCCGGCCAGCATCCTCCTCAGCAGAGCCTGCAGCCTCCTATGCTAATTAGGAACTCACTGGCATAAAACTGAAGCGGTGCAGCCCTGCACGAGGCCCTCCGAGGATTTCAGTGCCTGGAAGGCATAAGTTGCATTTCATTGATAGTACAATTGTGTCTTAAATCTCTGTGGTCACCAGAGATGTAGCAAGCGTGGTGTCGGCTCGGGAGCGAGCGAGGGAAATGCAGATGAGGTGAGGTTGGTACTCAAGTGCAAAGGGGTGAGCTGGGTGGGCCTTGTACCCTCCACTGCCATCCAAACAACCCAGGGCCACCCAGCACAGGCTCCTGTGTAGGGCTCCACCAGCAGGTGGGACTGGCACCGGATCTGGCTGGGAATTTAGAAAAGGAACATCGCCCCAGAGGTCACTTGGGTGTTTGGGAGTGATTCTGCACGGGCAGCAAAGCTACCTGCACTCACCCTCCAATTCTGCATTTGGACTGAAGGGTTTCTTATGGGGAAACAAAGCCCTGGAGCCAAATCTCAGCCAGCCCTGCCAAAAGCTGCTCATTGCCAGGTTAATTCAGAACCACAGAATCACAGAGCAGTCTGAGCTGTTGTGTGTGTTGAAGCAAAGGACAATCCACCTGAAAACAGCCACTGTCACAGCAGTGACTGCTACAGAGAGGATTTTTGGATTTTTAAACTGGAAGTCCTATTTTGATATAGTTACACTGGTGTAAACATGTCCTGTACCATCTTACCTATTTTCCTTTCCAAACTGGAAGAAGCTGCACTGGTGTCTGCATTTCTTTTAGCAATTGAATTGTGTCCCCAGGAGCATTTTTGCTGCTTTAACAACAATGTTATCAAAGCAACAGACTTTTGTGGTGAAGACCAGTCCTTAGTTTCTAAATAAGCATTTTCACTTCTTACTTGGCAGTAAACAAGCTGTAGGAATTGTATTCTTTAAAGAGAAAGATAAAAGGCACAGAAGAACTGGTTTCTTACATTCCTGTTTCCTGAATAAACCTCAGAACATGGCAGCCAGAGAAATCAGACAATGATTAAAGTTTGAAAAGACCTCTAAGATGCCTTCAATCTTTGCCATTAAATCCCCAGGAAACCTCACTTCCCAGGATCTGTGGTCAGAAAAAAAATCTCCAAAACACAGAGACAGGATGGATGCTCCTGTTTGTTCCAGCATCTTTTTGAAGTGCCCATGATGCAACCAACTTTCTGCTGCCTTTTAGTACATCTTCTCCCATGGTTTGGGGGAGATTCCAGGATGAGAAGTTTCTGATCCTGTTCTGAGAAGCACTATGTATTCCATGGTGACAGATAATATAATATAATATAATATAATATAATATAATATAATATAATATAATATAATATAATATAATATAATATAATATAATATAATATAATATAATATAATACAATACAATATGCAATATATTGCAGCTACCACCTATGTGTACAGACTGTTCTGGTTTGGGATCTTTCCTTGTCTGGAACACGTCTTTCTTTTCCTCCTGCTCCCCTGTATGAGCTCTGCTCAGTCCCTTTGTCACTCCAAGGTTCTGTGAGTGCATCCAGGAGCACGATGGAGAGCCTGGGAGGTGCAGCAGTTCTTGGGTGGGAATCTGAGCTACAGGTAGATCTCCCAAGCCAGAATTCCTTGCAGTCCTCTCTGCAAAGCACATATTTTGATGTGACCATTTGCACAAACAGGCAGCAACAGGGACAGCTGCTCTGCTTGGGAAAGCAAACAGAATCTTCGCTAGCCAGGCTCAAAAAATCTGAAATACTTTGACAAGTGAAGAGGATTTTTCAATTGCCATTAATGCTGTTTTCTAAGGAAATTTTAGTTCCTGTAATGAAGCATCTCATTGAAAAGCCAGGTGCCTATAAAGATATAGGGGCTGTGTCTGGAGGGGTTTTTGTTGAGAAGCTGGGGAGCAGCAGCAATGCCCCTGAGCTGCCATGGCTCTCAGCAGTGTGAGCAAACAGGAATTTCATAAAACACAAATGCAGTGTGATTTCCAGATAAACTTTTCTCTGTGCCTCTGAGAAGTCTATTGGGTATGGATCCTGAGCTAAGCAGTTGCTCATTACTGGAATTAACTCATCCTGCCTTTATTGCTGTGCAGTAGGAAGTATGGGAATAACTCCTGTGAATAGCTCAGCCTAAACTAAAATCCTGGGAAATTGTTTTGGGTAAGGCCTAGGTTTTGTTTAAACAGACAAACAGAAAGTACAAAAAGGAAAAAACTACTCAGAGCCAACCCCAAAGGGATTGTGTCGTGCAAACCAACGTTGGCACTCATCCTCTGCAGGTTTTTATCTAATTTAGATAAATATCTAAATCAAATTTCATTTGCAAAACAAAAAGAGGCACTTAATCTAGAAAATATCAAACTGGGAAACCGGGAAACTTTTTCATTTGGGGCTTTTATTCTACAGGAGGCTATTTCCTGAAATTGTGATGAATTTGCAAATAGTTTCAGCTGTCCCAAAATTACACTTTTCAGCAAACAGCTACTTGTCTGATGAAAATCACTCAGCTGTTACCAAGGTCTTGGCTAGCTCTGGCTGTTACATTTCCAATGGGATTTTGCTACAACAGTTAAGCAGGAGCAGCTTGGGAGTTTAAATATGGATAATTCCCCCATCCTGTTGCAACTTCTGCAGCTTCAGCTTTTCCCTGGCTCCTGTGTGCTGGGGATGTGCACAGGGATGGCAGCAACTGCTTCTGGAGCATCATCCAGGGGGAAATAAGGACAAGGTGCAGCATTTGGGATGAAGTCCAAAGGAGTTACAAAGTGTAATTGGAGAGGGAGGGCTGGGTGGAGAGCCCAGGTGGAGCTGGGCAGGGCTGGAGGATCTCTATGGGAAGAGCAGCATCCTGGCAGCTCCTGGCTGCCAGCTATCAAATATAAATGTTATCTAGTGAGGGAGGCTGGGGGAAAAAAAAAAAAAAAAAAAAAAAGCTTTAAAATCCAGTTTTACACACATTGTGTTTTGAGTAAATATTATTTTAGCTATCTAAAGTATTCAAACTAATCACGGCAGTTTCCTTTAATGCCTGCCATTCCAGGCACAAGGTTTATTTACTGTAATGTAATACATCTTGAGGGAATGTCGTATGCAGATATTAGCAATTAACTCATTAATCTAAAAATCACAATTCTTGCAATTAATAGAGCGCTGCACAGTCACTCTAATTACAAATTCTGCATAAAAGGCCAGTCTCACAGGGAACATGTAGCCTCCTAATTAGCCAAGATTTCAAAGGCAGACAGAAAATTGAGATGTTGAGGGTCAGGGAGGGAAAAATGTGACTACAGTGAGCATATGTGACAGTAGAGCTGACAAGCAGTGCACGGAGAGTTCCTGTGTGGGGTGGCACTCACCTGCCCAGGACAGGATTTTGGATGCTGGGGGAGGCACCACGGGGTCCTACGGCTCCTCCAGCCTGGCACTTCCCAAAGTTTTGCAGGGCACTGAGACAGAGGAGCCTGAGAAAGGCACTGCTTTCCCTGCTGGGACCCCCACGGCCACGCTGGGGGCTCGGGGGGGAGCAGCCCCTCGGGAGGCTGGAATGTGGCTCAGCATTCCCTCCCCACATCCCCAGGAGCCTCCTGGCCCCAGGCCAGCAAAGCACTTCTGGGTGCTTCAGCTGTAAGGACAGCAATAATCCTGCTGATTTCCTTGGGGCTGCTCCCACACTTAAGGACTGGGGGGTTTGGAAAAAGTGCTCAGCATGAAGCAGGAGCAAGTACTCCGTGGCTGGGCATGACCTTGCACTCTCTCAGCATTGTGAGGAATTATGAAGAAATTTTAAATAAATTAAAAGCAGGTGTTCTAAATTACTTTAAATGATATGATTTATTTTTTTTATCTTCTGCATAAGTAAAAAGAGTGAGTTCGACTCATTATCCTGTCTTGCTCACAGGACCCTTTCAACTCAAAACAAACCATCACTGGCTATGAGAACATTCTTGAAGGACGCTGAAAGGCACAGATTAAAAAAAATATTGAGATCTTTTGTGGACTAAGAATACTTAAAACGTGTTTGGGAGAGAACTGAAGCAGGTGGATCTTCATCCTAAGGAAAAACACTGCCTACCTACCACTGACAGGACAGGACTGCAGAGAGGGGTGGGGTCTTGGAGGTGGAAGTTGCCCCAAAAACCCACAGAGGGAGGAGGGTTTGGAAGTGATACCAGATTTTTTTGTCATTTATTGAGCCATGCCAGTAGCTGCTGGTGCTGCAATGGGACAGGAACTAAGCAACATGGTCACCCCTGGAGTGCACTTGAAAAGTGTCCAGAAAAGTGGTTAGAGTGGGAAAAAATGTTCATTTCTCTAGAAAGGTGGATAAAATGCTTTAAAAAAAAAGAAGTTTTGCTGAAATTACCATCTGTGGATTATTGTTTGCTGGGAACAGAGTGATTCTGATGTATTTTTTAATAACAAAGGTTGCAGGATGTGGGAATGAACAGGAGTTATTAATATGTCCTTGCAGGGTGCCCTGGCTGGGAGTGGGGTGAAGCTGCAAATATCTCCAGGGCTCTTGTCTTGTCTTTGCCCTTTCCCTCCTTGTCTTAACCCAATTGTGCCCAAGCTGGCTCTGCTGCAGCCAGGCACTGTGACCTGACCTATGGCCAGGGCTGTTGGGAAACTTTGATTGATTCTTGGTTGTAAATCTTGGCAGGAAAGGCACAACGGGTACATGAAGTACAGGGAAGGAGCACAATGATGTGATGTTTATGTACAGAAGAACTTAAAAGTAAAGTTTTCTTTCTTAAAATGCCCTTTTTTTTTTTCTTTTAACATATAAATTTCACATACATAATTGCAATTGTAGAGGGTTTTGTTGCAACCTAAGGAATGTTATTCAAGGGACAGAAAATCAGTGTAAATCTTAAGCTGTCTCCATGGCTGTCACATAATTAATTACATGTTTTACCAAGATTATTTCCCCCAATGAATGATGAGAATAATATGTTTTCAATACTGTTCATTCAGTAATTAATCATTGCAGGGAAGAAACTTCATTCCAAGTGCTAGTAAAGTACATGTAAATTATTAATCAGAAGGTTGAACTAACAACAGATCACTGGATGCCATCCAGGACAGACGAGATGTGACCACTTGCATGCACTTCTTAAAAGCAGGAATTTCATCCAGCCATTTCAAACCTGTCAGGAAAGCCAGTAAGCTGCACATCTGCTGAGGGAAATCATGCTCAGAGTTAATGATTCAGTATTGCACCATGCACTGTAGA
Source organism: Urocynchramus pylzowi (assembly GCA_013397555.1). Taxonomy (NCBI): domain Eukaryota; kingdom Metazoa; phylum Chordata; class Aves; order Passeriformes; family Fringillidae; genus Urocynchramus; species Urocynchramus pylzowi. The sequence goes on from VZRH01002022.1 coordinate 191,159, forward strand.
AAAGAAATGAAGACAAATAAAGTATAAAATATTTCTTAAAGTTCAAATGCAGTGGTCTGCTTTAGAAGACAAAAAAGATGATAAAAAAAGAATTGGTAAGTCCAAGCTGGCAGTTATTAGAATAGTAAGAACATAGTGCTTATGTACATAATGGTTTAACTTAGATTAAAAACCATAACTTATCTGAAAACCCTCTTTTTAGTGCGTTGGGGGTTAAATATGGTTCACAGCAGCTCTCACAATTAAATTGTTTTCCCCTCGCTTCAATAAACTATATTAAAAATCATTTCCTGAAAAGTAAGAAAAGATCATTATTTTGTTTGCAAACCAACCCCATGTTATTCCTTTAAAGGGAAACCATGTGGAGCTCCAGGAGCAGGATCACAGACCCCAGCCCAGGCACAGAGCCCCACTCCTCTCCTGGTGTTTCACAGAATCATGGAATCCTCTAGGTTGGAAAAGCCCCCTAAGATCATCCAGCCCAACGTGATGGGAGGGGTCTGAGGTTTGCAGTCACCTCTTCCCCCTGGCTATTTGTGTTTGGATGGGATAGCATTGAAAACATTTCCAAGGATAAGAGTGCCACGTGGCATCTCCAAATGACTGCAGGCTCATGTGCTCGCCACGAGAGCAGCTATAAATGCACCAGCAGCCACGAGGCTCGTGTTGAAAAGCAGGAAAATGCATCAACCTGTCACCAGCAGGAAGGGGGGCTCCCCAGGCCACGAGCAGCACTTGTGGCACTGTCCTCCCCCTGTTCACCATCCACCCTCTCCCCTTCCCGGGATTTCTGTCCTGATCTACACAGGAATTTCCACCTCAGGAGGTGAGGGTGACACTCCTCTTCCCTCAGCACCGGGGCAGAGCTGCTCAGGAAGCACTGGGCTCTCCCACTGGCACAGCCAGCATTTCCTGAGGCACTCCCTGGCATGGTGCATCCCCAGAGGACATTGGCAGCCTGTCGTGGGACACAGGCACACACGGGGTGGCCCTAAGTGGCACCAAGAATTCCCGTTTCCATCCCCTGCACTGGGAGCTGGGTGGCTCCATCATGGAGGTGACAAGGTTAAAAAAGATGGGGACAAATGGGAATATTCCTCCAGGCTTCGTTGTGGATGCAAAGGGCCCTTGAGGGATTAAAATATGAAGATGGAAACTGTCATCTATTTTTGGAAATGTTTTCCTCTCAGGGACTAACTCCAAGGCTATTAATCAGCATAACAAGAAGAGGAAGAGACTCTCAAAGATCAATTGCTCCTCGCTGGAGAAGTAGTTCAAAATAATTGTGTATGTGTTGGGGCTCTTTTTGGTGTAATTGAATGGTACCAAAAGAGTCAAGTATATTTAAGGGATAATCTCTCCTGTGCTGTAGTGAACAAAGCAATAAATGCCTGTTGAGATTGATTAATCGCTGAGGAGGTGCCAAGGAGTTTAATCCATCCCAGAAGTCTTTTATGACAAGGATCCTGCAAAGTGGTGGGGATTATTGTTATGCATGAAAACTGATTGAAAATAAAAAATATCCCTTGTCTTTGAAATACACAAATATTATGTTTCTGCAACTACCTGCAGGAAGCCTTCACCCCAGAGGCTGGGGTAAGGATCTGCTGGTAAAACTGCCTGTGGACAGGAAAGGTTTGTGCAGTGTAATTCCTAGAAAGCTCTCCTGTCACCTCCCTCTTTCTGGTGGAGATAAGGGGAGGAAAAGCATGGAATAAGACTCTTCTGACAAAAGAGGCTTCAACAGACAGACCTTTTGGTCTCACAAAGCAGCAGAAGAGCAGTCGTTCGAGCACACAGAAGTGCTCCAAGAGCCAGAAGTTTCTCCAGGATCTCTCTGGCTGCACCTCCATCACAAACCACCCAGTGGCACAGCCAGGAAATGTCCTCTTTGTTTGGGAATACTTGGTGGATGCAGTCATATATCCTTAAGCTATATTTTGGGAAGGATCTTCTTTTGCATCCCAGTTTCAGCTCAGAATTCCACTAACTGCTGACGTGCTTTATGATAAACAGCAGCTCAAATGCAGCCTTTATGAGCTGCCATAAAATCTGGAGTGAAAGCAAGTGCTTCTCCTCATGGAAGTGTAAAGGTGCATTGATCTGGAGCAAAGGTGAGGCTACAGAGCTGAGGTGGATGTGGCCACCACTGGTTCAAACCCACAAAGGGCTGTGTGCTGGGAGTGCATGTTCACTGGCATGGTGCACAATCAAATGAAGGACATGACCAGCATGAAAGCACCTCAGGGCTTGACTATTGGCCCTTCAATTCAGCAGGAGTTTCTGAACCAGCTTTAAAAAGTGGGGGTCAGACCCCAAAGGAGAGCCACAGCTGCTGTTACCTCAGCAGGGGCTGCTACAACTGCCTTGACTTTGCTTGCACAGGATGTGGTGAGAGTGTTTTCTGGTTAAGGAACTGGATGGGACCCAAGAGGTCGGATTTCAGGGTTTATTTCTGCCCTAGACTTCCCCTGCGACCTTGGGAACGTCGCTTAATTGTGGGTGTCTGTCCCCACACTCCACAGCCACCATTTCATTTCTGGTCCCAAACTGGACTTTTAGCAAGGGGGGATGGAGGATGTCTTGCTAGAGTGCCCCACGTACTTCACACAACGTGGCCCCAGCACTGGCTGACACCTCTGTGATGGAAAATCACTGGAATTTTGGAGCAGAACACATTTTTCACATGGTATAAAAACCTTATTTTGCCTACCTGATTGGATAATGCTCGGAGCTGTAACTACTCAGGGATGAACCGTCCCTAACTCTTCTGAGAATATTTGTCTTGATTAATCTAATATGAACAAAAAATATTAGTACGAGAAAAGTCTGAAAATTGCTCTTTATTATTACTTGTACGTAATAGATGAGTTTAAAATAAAATTCATATTCCTTTCACCTTCTCCTGAACAGTAGCTGGTATTTGATATCAAGAGATTTTTTTCCTATTAAATTAATCAGAACTTGTCAAGTTCTAGGTAACGTCAAGGGGTTTTTTTTTTTGTTTTTTTTTTTTGGGGACGGCTAACTTCAGAATGAATACCAGTGAGTTTGAAAAGGGTATACATTTTTCATTATGTCAGATGAAAAGAACATTCTTCCTATTTGTATGATAGTGCAATAAAAGACATCACCAGTGACTTCAGCTCCTGGGTAATTTTTCACTTGTCTATCTGGTTCATTTTTCTTTGATCAAACAAAGACTGAAAATACTGTGGCATTTTACTACTTCAAAACCCAGGCATACGTAGACTTTATCTTTCCGAGGGAATATTGGAAACTACTGAATATTTGAATGGCCTGAACTCGGTGGATTTTGGATGAGGACTGATTTCACCAAGCGTAGCAGAGCTGCAGCATCGCTGCTCACGGCGCTCACTGCAACCCCCCCCCAGTGCTGCCCCCAGCCCACACACGTGGGGGGCTGAATCAAGCAGCTACAAGCTGGGCTGACTTGCAGTGCCTCACTTTTATTGCCCAGATATTTGAAAATCATCTTAATTTCTTTTTTTTTTTCTCCCACCTGAGGAGAAAAATGACAACGTCAGAAGTGGCTTGGGCTCCTTGGTTGCTTAACCATCCCCTCCAGTTGCCTGACCCTGATTAATTCTTCCCCTGTGCTGCCTGCTTGCCTTTGTCTTTTGCTTTCTGCCTTCTTGCCATGCTTATCTTTGAGCACTTCCCCTAATCCCACTCACTTCTCTATCATTTATTTTCCTCCTTTGTCCCTAGCATCAATGGCAAAGTTCGTAACTCTTGCTGCCTGGACTTCCTTTCCTTTATCTCACTTCCCCTCCTCTCTGCAGTGGTGTGCTCCTACTTCTCCTGTCTCCACCACACATTCATTCAGCATTTTCTGAAATGCTTTTCTTCCCTTCTCCATCGCTGCCTCTCCACCTTTCCCTGACTCTCCTTGCTCCAGGAGCTTTCCCAGCTCACCAGGAGCTCCAGCCCTCTGCTCATCCCTTCTGCTGAGGCAATGACAGCCCATCTCCTGAAGGGCCTTTACTCCACATCTGCTGTTGAGCCCCTCTGCAGTTTTCTCACCAGTCACTCCACCAGCACTGCCAGCAGAACCTCTGCTCCCAGATGTGCCCACATCTGCATCTGCCTCTTCAAAACACTTTTGCCTCAATCTTCAACTTCAATCTTCCATCCTGGCCTTACAACCACCTGGATTTCCATGATGAAGCTTCCCCTTCTCCCAAAACCTTCCCTGCAACCCATCCTCTTTCTTCTCACCATTAATAATCCCTGCTCCCTCCCTCATCTAAACTGCTCCATGTCTCTTGCCTTTTTTAGCCTGTAAGTGCTTTGGGACAGGGAGCATGGATCATCTATGTTTATAGAGTGACTGGTAAATTCTGTGACACTGTATAAATATTTCCTTTATTAATTATAGTCTCCAGCATGAGACCTTTCTTCAAAAAAGGTCTGCAGAAAGGAAATACATATTTTGGCAGCATCTCACTGAGTGTGTTGACCTCCATGTATAATTTCCCTCGCAGCACAGGAAAGCACATCCCGCGGCGATCGCTATCGGCGCGGCAGGCACGCCGCCCTCCTTCCTCCTGCAGGAGATAAAGACCTATCTGTGAGCCTCCTGTTTGTCTCCACAGCATCACAGACCCGTTACCTGATAACATTTTAAGTGAGGGTGACACTTCCTACACCTCAGCTCCCACAATTAGATCTGAGTGTCAGAGAACATCATGTCGGTGCAGGTAAGGAGAAGGGAGGCATTAATCTTCCCTGGCGGCACCGGTGCCAACTGTTTGGCAGGGCTGGAATAACATTTCACTTCATTCCCTCACTTTGACACGAGGCTTTCTGTGGTGTTCAAGCCTTCCCTGTCAGTGGGCAATGGTTGAGGAGTTCATTGTGTGGGTGTTTCCTCAGCTGGCCAACAACTGACTTGTGTGCTTCTCCCTCACAGGGCATCTCACGGTGCTGCTGAGGTGGAGAAAAACTCTTCTGGTGCCTGAGCTGAATGGGGGCAGCCTTGGCAAGTGAGTGTCCCACAGTGTGGATTAGCTGTGTGTGATAGGGAGAGCAAAGAGATTGAGTAGAAGGGAAAATCCAGGGAGGAAATACATGCCCTTGCCAAAAATACTATAAATATATCCTGCCACAGGCAGCCCAGCTTGGTCTCAATAATGCCCAGGCTCTTCTATCAAACTTTTCTGTACAGCCACACAGACACAGCAACAGAAGTGTCTTTACTCTCACATATTTACAATCACTTTTAATTTTTATAGGGAGGCAGATTAAATTTTGTTCACAAAAGACACTTTTTATCATTATGACTGTTCCCACATTAGGAATTGTATCAGTTACAACTACACCAAGTATCTAAATATATTTTAAATAATCAGCTGCTTTACCCAAATAGATGAATATGAAATGTGTAGAGACCTCACTCTAGTCCTTCATCAGCTCTCTCATAAATGAGTCTTAATGAAATATTGACTTAGTGCTGGCACTGTTTCAAGAGCCTGCTTGCACCTTACCCCAACCAGTGTTATATCAAAAGCCTAATCACAGCATAAATCATCACAAACAAACAAACAATCAAACAAACATGTTTGATTGCTTTGCAATGCGAGAGTTTAACAAGGCTTTCCCAACTGGGATCCTGGAGGCGAGGTGAGCCCAAATTGACAGCTGCACTGCTGGAAACTGTAATGATCGGGACCCAGCAGGAAAAAAGTCTGTGGGAACCAGGATTTTAAAGGGCCAACGATGCCTCAGTAAAAACTCTCATGTTGGAGAGATTGTTCATTCTGAATAGCTATTGAGCCCATCAATACCTGGGCTCTACTGCACAAGAAACAGGGAATATTTCTACCCCTGAGTTTTATTCACCTCCTTTTACAAATTTCCTCCAGAAAACAGAGGAATAATGAAATGATGCTACAGAATGGTGCAAAAAGCAAAGGCAAAGCCATCAGAGAGCTGCAGAGGGTCCCATGGTGCCAAAGGACTGTGTGGCAAAACAGCAGATTGAATTCAATTCTGCCAAGCTCAAAGGGAAGCCCCCAGCCTTGTCTCTGTGTACTCACTGATGAGCTCCTCTTCAGCTCTCACCACTTAGAAAAGAGATGTGAGAGCCACTGCTGATAGTTTGAAGAAACATCAGTCAAAGCTCCTAGGCAGCCAAAAAGCCAACTAGAATCTATAGGCATGTGTGCCTGAAAGCTCATTTAATTTTTCCAGCTCTATAGCTGCTGCAATAAAAGGTGCTACATCTGTCCATGAGCTCTGATCCATCTGTGTCCTTCCACCATCACAACTGCAGCAAAACACCACTAAACCAGACAACATCATTATGCCACTAGATAAATTCATGTGTGCTCACCTCTTGAATATTGTGTGCAGTTCCCCTGAATCCCCCTCAGCCTGGAAAATGAGATGATTGAAGGAGAAATATGATAAAGATCTGTAACAGCCTGAGTGGCATGGAGGAGGTGTAATGGGAGTGATTATGTGGCACTCAATTTAAGAATAAGTGTTTGCCACATGAAACTTCTGAGCAGTTAAAGCAAATAGCAGGAACTCCTTATTTATTCTTTTTTCCTTTTTTTCCCCTGCATAAAACCTACTTAAATTGTGGAATTAATTTGCCTTGGTGTGTCAACTCTATTAAAAATATTAATGGATTTTAAAGGGATAAGACAAATTTACATGGGAAAAGTCCAAAGGATGGATTGTGCCTCTTTTTTCCTCTTTCCACTCCTCTGTTTATGCTGTACTGACTTGTTCTTCCTTAGAGTGGTCTCACACCTCCTTCAGTGCCCACATCTGCTGATTGCTCTGGGCTCTTTAATTACTGTGCAGCTTTATGTGGCTTCCTGCTGGTGGCTAAAGAACGTGATCAAATATGGAGAATATAACAAAATATGGCCTTAGCATGCCTGTAGCTCCTCATGGGGAGCAGGCCCAAAGAAGGGAAAGTATTCATGAGGACACATTTGGTGTCCCACAATGATAGTATTCCCATAACTACACAGACTCATGCAGAGTCATTGAGGATGGAAGATATTTCCAAGATCACTGAGTACAACCTGTCACTGATCACCACCTTGTCACCCAGACCAGAGCTCTGAGTGCCACATCCAGGCATTTCTTGGACACCTCCAGGGATGGAGACTCCATCACCTCTTTGTGGTTACAAAGATTAAGGTGGTTACGAAGACCAAGCTGCAACCTGGAGCCATCACTACCAATGAAACAATATTTATCTGTCTAATGGTTTTTTACCTGAAATAAATGGCTTTTTGTATCTAATGACTTCCACAGCCAGAGGGCAGGATTAGGTGGGATATTGGGAAGGAATTTGTCTCTGTGAGGGAGGTGAGGCCCTGGCACAGGGTGCCAAGAGCAGCTGTGGCTGCCTCTGGATCCCTGGCAGTGCCCAAGGCCAGGCTGGACAGGGCTTGGAGCACCTGGGATAGGGGAAGGTGTCCCTGCCATGGCAGGGGTGGCACTGGATGAGCTCCAAGGTCCCTTCCAACCCAGACCATTCCACATTTCTGTGATTATATTTGTATTTATTAACTGCCCCCCAGCAAAGCTTTGCCCTGTGCTGGAGCCAGGCAGTGTCCTGGTTAGGAGTGGCTTTAGCCCCCTGGTTAGGAATGGCTTTAGCCCCCTGGTTAGGAATGGCTTTAGCTCCCTGTTTAGGAATGGCTTTAGCCCCCTGGCTAGGAATGGCTTTAGCTTCCTGGTTAGGAATGGCTTTAGCTCCCTGGTTAGGAATGGCTTTAGCTCCCTGGTTAGGAATGGCTTTAGCCCCCTGGTTAGGAGTGGCTTTAGCCCCCTGGTTAGGAATGGCTTTAGTTCCCTGGCTAGGAATGGCTTTAGCCCCCTGGTTAGGAATGGCTTTAGTTCCCTGGCTAGGAATGGCTTTAGCTCCCTGGCTAGGAATGGCTTTAGCCCCCTGGTTAGGAATGGCTTTAGTTCCCTGGCTAGGAATGGCTTTAGCTGGAGCAAACCCCTGCCTGTGCAGCTGCTGTAACTTCAGATGAGAAGGAGTCACTGTAGAACATGGGGAGCACAGTCCTTGTGCTCAGCCTCTGCACAGCTGCTGTCCTTATCAGCACTCTCATGTTTAAGGTTTCACACAGTGTGGGATAAGCAGCTTTAAGTTGTCTGCATGCCACCACAAACAGGGAGTGTTAAACTCAGGATTAAGGCTGGGGTCTTCTTGGCTTCACTCCTGCACTTCCTTAGTCCACAGTCATTAGTAGAGAGGGACAGAAATGCTGGCTTTGACCTAGGATTTACTCCAGTGTCCTGGAGAACAGGATTAGAAATCTCTTCCAAAATTATTTCTTATTAGCCTTCAAAGTTATTCAGAATATTTTCATATCCACAGGTCCCTGTTGCCATCAGAGGGCACAATCACACACACACACTCACACACACTCACACACACACACACACACACAGATCAACCTCCTTCCCTCCCCAGAACAGCTTTTCCTCATTTGGGCTGTGCTGCACAACTCCTGTTCCTGCCAGTGGGAGTTGTGTGTGCGTCTAAGAAACGATTTGGCTGCAGAACAGTATTTTAACTACTATATTTAACATATTGTATTATGACATTTACAATATTTCCCCCAAAGCTCTTCTCAGATTGAGGAGAAGCGACTCTCTGCGTTGTGCTGGCCCTTTTTCCTTGCTGATTGACAGGGAAATTAAATCAGTTCATTGCTTGTATGTTGTACACGACTAATTGTGCTCAGCATGCTTGAGCATAGATCACTCTGGGAGCCACCCCATGGACTTCCCCAGAGCCTCTCCCTGGGAGGGAGGGCTCCTCCTCCACGAGGCTGGGGCTCTGCCTCTGCATCTGAATGAAGGTCTTTGTCACCAGAGAAAGTTTGGGGGCTGGGGGCTGGTTTTATTTTGGGGAGGTTGTCCAGTTTCTCTGGGCGCGTTCAGCTGTTTGAAAGCAGTTCTGTAAAACTGGATTGGAATAACATTTATAGCAAAAATCTGTTTCATTTGATGTTAATTATTTAATATAAATTCAGTTATTATGCCATGCCCCAGTAGCACACAAACTGTTCAGCCATAAACAGATGAAAGACTACTTCAGGGGCAAACCAGTAGTGTCTGGAGACTTGAGTCAGATAACGGAGTCATGGAGAGGAGGAGGAGGAGGAGGAGGAGGAATCTATATCCAAGAGTAAGTGAACACAGCCCTTTTAATCTAGAAATAGGACTATAAATTCCAGGAGATAAATTAGTCTTCTGAAATGTTTGGTTCTGTGGGCCTCAGAAGAATAAAGCAGTGTGCACAATTCTGTAGAGAGGGAATAGTTCGTTAAGACCAAAAAAAATTTAACTTCAAAACAAAAGCATAGGAGTGCATTAATTTCCCTGGAGTCCTTTGGAACAGTTTGGATCATTTCTAGTGTTATTCATACAGCCTTTTAGAGCAAACTATTACAAGAGGAAACTTCCCTATACCCAAAGCCCAAGCTATGTCTTAAGTGTACAACCAGAGGCAGATCAAAATTCATCAAAGAGCTCCCCAGTGCCCTCAGAAAGACACGTGGTGCTCACAACTTCTGCCTCTGAATGCTGGAAAGCTGCTTCTGTTGGAACCATGTAGCATTCCTCCTGTTCTAGTCAGGTTTGTGCTGGATTTGAGGACTGCACCTCGGATTTGTGCTGGTTTGGACCTGGAGCAGGCAACTTCCCATGTCCCTGCTGCAAGAGCCTTCATCTCTGGAAAATTCAGGCTCACTGCAGTGTTCAGTGGAATGATCCCCAACTTGGTACCATTTAATGGCACTGCATCTAGGGTCCAGTACATGCTTTGGGTCTACTTGTGAGCATCCTGAGCGTGCCCTGCTGAACCTGAGCATGGGTGGTGCCTTGGGAACCCCTCCCCAGCACGAGGCCATCTGAGGCTGGGTCAGTGCAGGCTCCAAGTCCATTTGCCAGAAGGAGATGCTGATTTCAAAAGCCTAGTGCCATTCTGGAAGGTAATTTGAGCACTTCAGGATGTACACCTGATGGAAAGTCAGTGACATCGAAGGGGCAATTCATCTCATCTCCCTTAGCTGTCCAAAAGTCAGAGCAGGCTTCCTGGGATTCCTCACAGGCAGCAGAGAGCAAGGTTCCTGAGGCTGGGGATGGATGTAGGTGACATGGTCTGCCCTGTGTGGGCTCTGAGCTTTCTCCATGGGCACAGAGAGAGCCCAGGCATCCATGTGGGACAGATATCCAACTTGGAAACAATTACAGATACATAAATTAGGGGTTTTAGTATTCTAAAATGTAGTGCAGTGTACAGATGTGTAAAAAACACATTAGATGGTGTGTAACTCCCTGCTGATGTAACTGCAGAGTTTCCAGGGTCCCAAGAAAAACTCTTTTATAGGTCTCTGCTGTGCCTGAATCTCAGATTTTCATGCAGCTGAGATGCCCCTGCTAGGCTCACAGCACAGAGGGTAAATGTTCAACCTGTGCACAATTAGGAATCCAAGTAACTCCAGGGATTTAGCTGCCAATTCACACTTGAAATAGCACAGGGTTGGCTTTTTAGTAGTTTCCCTCCTGTGCTTTGTACTCCCACCTACAGAATGCTCATCCCCCAGAGGTTTAAGATGAGTAAGTTGTGTTTTAGGGACAACAGAGCACTCTGCAGCCCTGGGACATGCAGCCCGTGGGTATAGAGAACTTTGAGGTAGATCCAGCCTTTAGCCAAGCCTTTTTGGGAGCTGCCAACCCCAAAGCCCAGCAGACACCTCAGGCACCAGGGAAGCTGAAGGGACTCTTACAATGCCTGTCCCTGGAGTTGTAAAGTCTGTCACTGCAGTTCACGAGAGACAACTAATCAATAACCGTGGAACCAAATAGGCAAATAAAAATAAAATCCATTTAGATGGCAGAGGTATTTACTTGCTGTATTTACACCATGGAGAGCTGCACTGTCAGTCAGTGCTTCCCCTACACAAGATAGAAGCAATTTGTGCAGACTGATCCCAGTTTTCTCATTAATATGTAAATGAGGCATGCCAGTTGTTAGGTTAGAAGAAAGCTGTCATGTTTATTGTGACAGATTTAATGGATGTGTTTGGATTGTGCATTCAATGTGTTTTCAAGAGCATGTCTTATCTTTGTTTAGGCAGTAAATCAAACATGTAAACAACAATTCATTAGCATCTGTCAGAAGCTCAAAGCTACATTGTTACAGTTGAAAATCTCCCCAGAGGTGAAAAAAAGTATATCTGACTTATTCCAGATTAGCTGGGATATTTTCTTTCTGTTTGCCAACTTGTAAGTGATGATCGAGCCGCCTCACAGGTGCACTCAGGTAGCACTAGGGGTCAGACAGAAACAGCCAAACACCAGGAATCCACATCCCCTGGCCAGAGGGGACTGCAGCCACCCACCCCTGCCACCGCTGGGGACACAGCACTGCCGCTGCCCAGGTCTGGGCTGGGGCTGCAGGACAGTGCTTAGTGCCTGGGAAGGAGCTGCAGCCCGTGGGTCACCACCAGCAGCTGGAGCCCAGCATCACCAAGTGGGAAACTGTGGTATTGGGTGGATGGAGTGGATGGAAAAATGACTAAATTTAGAGATCTGGCTTTGAGTGGTCTCACAGAAGGTCAAGACTGCATTTTTTGGAGTGGAGAAAGGCTGCACCTTGAGAAACCCTGGTGATTCATCCCCCAGCAGCATCCCTGTCTGTGTCCTGCTTGGAGCAGCCAGAGGGGGAACATGCTGGGCAGGATGTCTCCTATCAGAGATCATCAGCCAAACCTTGTCACAGAGCCAGGACACAAGAGTTGTATCCATCTACATGATGGCTCTGAGCAAGGACCGAGACTAAATCATTTGCCCAAAGACATGATGGTGCAGCCAGGTGGAGTAAAGGGGAGCATAAAATCATAGCAGGACCCCAACCTTTATTCTCATGGAAATTGCTTTTGTTTTCAGTTTCTCCTAGTTCACAGAATCACAGGATGATTTAGGTTGGAAATGACCTTAGAGACCATCTAGTCCAACCTGATTCTGCTTTGTTTGCAGTGGTCTAAGGGACAGGTAGGTGGGAAGAAATGAAAGACAAGATCACTTATGATCTTCCCTAAACCCAGATCTGCAGTGATGAAGTGTTTTTGCATTAACTCACTCTTCCATCCCAAGTTTCTATGCATTTAATAGAAATAATAATTTGGAAAATGATACTTAAGAACTAGTAATTACAGTACATCAAATATTTATGATTTGCAATCAACCTGAAAATGTACTTATCTACACAGCAAAGTGTGATCTCTTCCAGTGAAGACACAAATTATCCTTCTTAAAGATGCCATGGGCTTCACATATCAGCAGGTTCCTTGGGATGGTCCAGCTGCACTCACAATTTGGGGTTTAACTGTTGCAGCTGAAACAAGAGATGTCCATTAAACACGAGTGACAAGTCTGACTTGGCCACGGCAGTCGAGCAGCTCTGCCAAGTCCTTGAATCACAAAATCACAGGGCTGGAAGGGACCTTTAAAGGTCATCTAGTCCAACATCCCTGCCCTGAGCAGGGACAGAAATAAGGAATGCCTCAGGAGTCAGGTGCTCCTGCCACTGCTCCCTCAGAGGAACTGTGCAAATCTGATTGCATTGTAGTTGTGGGAAGATTTAGACCTTGAACAAGGTCGGGATTTGTGCCCAGGCACTTTGAGCAGAAATTGGGCAGTTTGGTTTGGAGGCAGGGATGGATCTGGACCAAGAGAGCTGGGTAAGGTCCCTGTGCCTGGTGGGCTTTTCCCCTTCCCCTCTGTGCAAAAGGACGAGGATTCCTGCATGGTGAGGACAACACAGAGAAAAGATGGGGAGCAAACTCCTCTGCCCCTGTTTGTGGACACAGAGCTCAAGGTGGCTCCCCCATGGGCACATCCTGCACTCCAGTGAGGGATGAGGGATGCTCACCAGCCATACAGGTGATCCAGCATCTCTTTAAACCCAGCTGGGCTATTAAACACAGCCCTTCCTGGCCTTCTGCCCTCTCCCCTCAGGTTCATGATGGATCTGACCCTCAGAGCCCTTGGGCTGGGGGGCAGAGGGAGCCTTGAGTTGCTGCTGACCCCTTGGCTCCTGCGAGCCCAACAACGCTCACTGGGCCAGACTCTCATTTATTCAACTTCCTTCCTCCAAAGGAACTTGCAATTTAATCAGAACTTCTTAATAGTACATGAATTCTAAATTGCAGTCATTTGTTGCCACTAGCCGCAGGCTTTTCTGTCTGTTAGAAATATCTATGTTATTTCTTTCTTTTAGAGTTTACGTAAATAAAATAAAATAAACTTTTACAAATAATGTTTGCCACTTAATGATCTCAGCCAAAGTGTCTATCTGAGGAAATAGAAATCCTTCCTTACAATTCATCTTAAGGATGTAGTTTCGGTTTCTTATAAAGTAATAATGAATGTACTACAGATAATGTTCCAATAGTGCAAATGAGAGGAGCATATAATCAAAATGATAATAGCGGGTATTGTATGGCTGGTATAATAAAATCTATCCCACTATGAAAATCATATCTCAAGGCAACGTTCTGTCTGATTTTTGTAATAATTGTACAAGAGAGAGCAGGGCACCAGGCAGCCAGAGAAACAAAGGTGCCGCGGTGGTTCATTAACCAGGCGTGCCCCGACAGCCCATCCTGCCCGGTCAAGGGTCTCTGCTGGGCTTTGAGGGAGGAATCAACTGCTCAGGATGGAATAAAAATCCATACTGGAGCCAGTGCCCACCTCCAGTGCAGGCAGGATGCAGATTAAGGCACACCAAGGGCACAGTTGTGTGTTTAACACAGTTGTGTGTTTAACATCTCCCTGCCTGGCAGAGCCCGCCAGTCCTCACAGAGCCACGGGGTCGTGGGGTGGCTTGGCTTGGAAGGGGCCTTGAAGATCCACCCCAGTGCCATGGGCAGTGACACCTCCCTCTAGAAGCCTTGTAAATCTCCATTTGGGTTTTGTGCCTTCATCACAGCCAGACTTTTCCAAGTGATCTTCCTCATGCTGGGACAACCTGTGGCTGCTCCCCAGTCTGAGGTTTCTCTCCCCGCAGGTGAACCTTGCATTCCTCACGGGTTTATTGGATTTCAATCTGCCGTGCAGCGCTCTGGGATGGTGCCTGTGTTTCTGACCGTTTGGGGCCCATTAGAAACATTTGTGTCCATCCATAGTTACTGAGTTTTAAACCACAAAGAACTGCCTTTGGGGCCAAGAGGCACAGCAGATACAATCTGTCTTGTCAACTCTCATTCACTTCATGGTAATGTTTTTTCTTACAGAAGATGGCCATGCCAAAACTACTCTCAGGGTACCAACAGCATCAAAGCTGCCTCTCCAGCCAGCAAAACCAATTCAACAGGAGAGGCAATGCTCTGGGTGAAATGACTGGAGACAGACTTTTTTCTACCCTGGTCTAGCTTTTCATTGCTTGTCATCATCTTTGATGCCTTAAGCATTTTGCTGGGGTGCTGCCCAGCAGATACTCTGGTATTCCCAGTGTGCTGCTTCATCCCACTGTGATCCCAGTGAAAGGGGCACAGGGCAGACACGGGGGCAGAGCCGATCCCCAGCGGGGTATGGCAGATGCCACATGGAGAGCATCACGTGGCTGTCAGATTTCAGCAGCCTGAAGTTATTTGCAAGATTAGGATCTTAATCTGGAAAGTGGATGCAATGTAGCCTTCATATTACTGCCACCCATGGCACAGTGGGGTTTGTGTTTGTGTTTAAGTGTCACGGATTAGCCGAGTGACATGGACGTGTATTTACATGTGTGTGCCCTTAAGTGGGGAATCATTTTCATTCTGTTCCCTGCATGCTTTTCTACTCTGTTAAACACGTATTCCTGTTTTCATTACACTCCAGAGTTGGATTGCTGAGCTGTGTTAAAGCACTGTTATAATGCTTCACAGTGCTCGGGTGGGAAGCGCCATTAGCATCTGCTTCTGGCACTCTGCAGGTGGGTGGGTGTCCACCTTCCCCAAGGAATTCCCGTGCCAGGCAGGGCTGGGACAGGGCTGCACACCACGTGCAGGGCTTCCCTGGGCCAGCTCCAGGGTGTGGGGCAGGGCAGGAACATCCCAGCTGGCATTCCAGCTGCTCTGGGGCTGTGGGCATCACGATGCCCCCGAAGATTGATTTATGACATGTGAGCTGGAAACAAAGTGCCAGCTCCCAAAAGGAAGATGCCACTTCACTGAGAAGGAACTGCCACTTGGTAGCAGTGGCACAGATAGGGAGTAGGATCTTGGCACGAGGGAAAATTGAGTGTGGCACTAGAATGAGCATGGAAACGTGAACTTATAGCTCCAACCCCGTGCAAACCACATTGCATTTGTTATTCACACGTGGAAGGGCATCCCAGGCATGGACAGAGACTGGACTGGGAGAAAGAAAAGCCTCTGGGCTCACCCACTGGTCTCATATAAAGACAGAGAAGTGTAGAAAAAGCCATTAGAGCTTTTGAAAAGTTATCACACAGCCAAGGGGCTTCAATGTTGTATTTATACATTTGGTCTATTAGAAAGACTGGTTTTTCTGGACAAGTCCAGAAAACAACTGGGAGCTAAATCTGTTGGTCATATGTAAGAGTTTTGCCAGAACAAAGATAACTTATAAACTTATTATAGTTATGCTCAAGTACCTCTTCCTTTATGATGGAAAATCCTAGCCCCACAGCCACAGGAGAAGACCTTCCTGGCTTAAAGCTTGATTTGAAAGAAAAAAAGAAGATGTTTCTGAAGCTAAGAGAACATAAATAAACACCACAAAAGTAAAATATTATAAATCAGGAAGTTAAAGATGCTAAGTAAAGCAAAGTAAAAGTTAGAAAAGGTCCAAAAACAAAACGATGGTCAGCAGAGTAAAGAAAATGATAATTCCTTTAAAGCATATTAGCAGAAAACCCAAATAAGTTCCTAAAAATGGTGCAGACCTTGCTAAAGGTCATCCAACTCATCTGTTGGAATGTGAAGATTGCATTGCAATTTATGTTACTCACCATCAAATCACCAGTAATGATGCAGAAAGTCAAAGCTTTGAACAGCTTTCACATCTGTACTCAGGGCACCATCCAGCTGATGTGCTCTTAGCACCTGCATGAAACTTTTCTTTCCACCAGCACTCACTGAACACTACAAGGAGACAGTTCAAAACTGGCAGGATAAATCTGTGGGTTTGCACTTTAAAACAGCCAGGTAAGGTGTATTCTAGAACATGATTTTTTTTCCCTGTCAGCTCTTGGCTCCTACCTCTGTCCTCCCTGCAGAGCTTCCTGACACAGGGCTTTTCCCAAGAGCCTGGAAAACAGCACTGAGGAGTTTTCTGCTTCCCCAGGGATGCACACACTGACCCCACAGTCCTTCACCTGGAGTTCTTAGAGCCTCTAAGGGCTGCTGAGAGAATCCCTCTGTTTCCCTACAGCTTTTGGTGATGTGTGGTGCTGCTCCATCAGCTCAGCACAGAGCTGTCCTCCTTCCCAGCTCCTGCCTCACACCACAGCTACAGGGGCAGCACATCTGTACTCACACCTCACAGCTTGCCTGGCTTTTTAACTTCAGACTAATTCAGAAACAAAAGCTGAATTAGGGTTGGTGAAGAGATGACAAGCGAATGCTGGCAGCAAAAGCCACAAAATCAGAAGTATAAAAGGAGAATTAAGTTGTTAATCAGATTGAATCATTTCAAACAGAGTGGGGAGAATTTTCCAATGAAAAAGATGACTCCAGCATATAAATTAATCTTTTGTATAGGAAGAAATGAAAGTCATTAAATGTCATTGTCTTATTTTAAAAGCAGCAATATCCTGTCTGATTGCAAGTACTTAAAGTGGGATGATTAAACAGAAACCTTATCTTCAGTGTTCCAAGGAGAAAATTGGAGAAGTTATCCAATTATGGATAATAAAGAACAGGGAAATATTGGAGCAGAGGGGAACTTGGTTAGGTAAGTTATGGAAGAACACTTGGCAATCAATCCCACCCAATATCCCAGGCACAAACAAAAGGGGATCTCTCTGCATCACACCAAATGTCACAGCTCTGAGGGGCCTTTGAACTGCACACTTGCTTGTGATTTTCCAGTTTTGTAAGCCCTCTTCAGACCTGCATAAAAAAACAGCCCGAGGCCCTTGTAAATACTAATATTCTGTTAAAACATCTGGTTACTGTAAAATGGGATTGTCTTTATTTCCAAACAGGAGTTTACAAGCAGATTATCAGCTGCTGGCTGGCTGTTACTTTATACTCTCCAGCAATCCTCCATGCACAGGCATCTTGCTCTGCCTGAATGGCATTTTTCTAGATTGCCAGTGAAATTTTAAGTAGAAACAGTAGTTCACATGGCAGAGGGAATGCTCTGGTCGGGGTCTTCTCTCCCTGCTGCAGATATCCAGGTGTCCATAAGCTCTGAGTGCCTCATGCCCTCAGTGCTGTTATTCCTGCACAGCTCTGTGAGCTGGCACAGAGGACTGTCCCCATTCCCTGCACAGAGGGAATGGGAATGGGGACAATATAAAACAACCTCTCACAATGTAGCACAAACAGTCGAGGTTTAGATCTTTGGCCAAGAATGAAGCTTTGCATTCCTAATTCAAGAGAAAGGTTTCCTTTGCTCTGCCAAGGGAAAGAGCTCTTTGTCTGGACAGGACCTCCTATTGCTGTCAGGAGATGCAGGAAGCTCCAAGCAGAGTGTGGAAAACTATCAGGACCTAAAACTCAGATTTCTGCCTTTTCAGGTGGTCTTGATGTTTCTGGGGAACACGACCTCAGTGAAGGATGTGCCACTGCCTACCAAGGGTCTGGTATCAGAGCCTGGGCAGTGATTGCATGAGGGACAGCACAAAGCCCTTAACCTTTGCACCTTTCTTATTTTAACCTTTAAAGGATGTAATTTCTACTCTCAGTTTTTTTCTGTCCTTTCCCTGCTTGGGCAGCTGGGGCTAAACAGAGCCTGCAGCACCAGGGGAGCCCCTGGAGGGGAAGGCAGTCCCAGCACACCCCCAGTGGGGCACATCCTCTTTCCCATCAACTGCCCACAGTTCCACAACCACCTGCTGGGAGAAAGAGGAAGGGTAATTTG
Source organism: Urocynchramus pylzowi (assembly GCA_013397555.1). Lineage (NCBI taxonomy): Eukaryota > Metazoa > Chordata > Aves > Passeriformes > Fringillidae > Urocynchramus > Urocynchramus pylzowi. Next base: position 209,264 of record VZRH01002022.1, read on the forward strand.
TGTATTTTTATGTCTGTGTGGCTGATCCCAGGCTCTGTGTCTGATGCATTTGGCAAGTAAATAACTAGACATGAAAGTGGAACAATGTACCTGTCAGGGGGGTTGGTGTCTATGGGAAACTTGCTTTTCAGTTTATACAGGGAAAATGACTCTTAATGAATTCAAAGATGCTTCAAAACAACCCCCTAAAAAAAGAAATCAGTCTTTAAAGTGCACTTAGTTATGTATAATTGATGTCATTAAAGGGATCTTTTGCAGAATTGTTATTTATGTAAAGAAATTACCAGCTGTAGGACTTGGTGTTTCTATCTTTTGAGCCAGCAATCAGGTAAAAAGTACCTTCAGAACTGAGACTTGCAGTCAGAGGCAACCTGAAGCTCAGCCCTGGCAGCCTGACTGTCTGCAGATATTCTGGCTGAGTAGAGAGGATAACACTTCATAATCTGGTATGACTTAAATCTCCTCTGTGCCAGATAAGATAGCGAAGGGAGAAAATCAAATCAGGTTTCAGAGAGAGTTATCACACTTCTTTGTACAAATTTGTATCTAAATCTGCAAGCTGAGGGGCGTGCTGGGGACCTCTCAAGCAGGAAGGATGGGAGGGAAGCTGCCGTGCCCCACACCAGCCTGGCTGCTCCAAAGCCACGCTCCCTCATTATCCATGGAGCCCCCTCCCTGCCTGCCTGTCACAGCCTCAGATTTATGAGCCACCCCCTTCCACATCCCCCTGCTTGGATTGGTGGCATACAGAGCTTCTGGCACTCACCCTGCTTTTCCCAGCAGCCACTGTCCTTGCTGGACATCCCTTTTGTTTTCCAGACTAAGAGACATCCCTAATGGATAGGAACCACTCACAGATCTGGGGACATCTGTTCTCTAGCCCGCCTTGCCCACTGGTAGGATGTGCTTTTGTGATGGAAACCACTCCAGTTCCATTTGCTGGCTGTCATGCTGCACTGGTGCCGGGGCATTTGCTGGGGTAGCACTGCCTTGATTCTCACGATGGAGCAGAAATATCCTACAGGAGCAGGGATGTATTCCTTCCCCCAACAGCTGAAGTGCAAGCTTTCATCTGGAGCCATCCTCCTTCTCTTCCAGACCCTCAGCTAAGCTGGTCTCTGCTCAGCTCAAGAACAAACAGATGTTTCTCCTGCTGCCCAGGATGGTGTTTAGTCCCATGTCAGGGACAGTCTGCTGCCTTCCCATTCAACTCTCAGCCTTGGAAGGCATTTTGCCCTGGATGTGTAAGGAAATGCAGCTGATAGTAATGTTAAGGCTTTACAGCAAGGCTGGCTTAACGCCCTTCAGGGCTGGATTCTGAAATGTTGCATGGGAAAATAAAAGGAAAACATGGTACCCAAATTTTAGACATAGAGCTGGGAAGACTGGGATCTGCTTTAAGATTGTGGTTTCAGATGTGTAAATCACCCCATATATTCCTCACAGTGATCTGTGCGTGGAACAACTCTAATTTGGCCATTGAAATATTCAGGATCAATTCACAAGCTTCAAAGTCCACATGACCTGAATGAAATCTGGGTGTGATCAGCAGAGCAGAAGCAAATCCCTGGTCCAGAGTGTGATGGGAGTTGTGGTGCCCATGTCCTGTGCAGGGTGGGGGTGTGGGAGGAGAGGAGCTGTTGTGGGAAGTGGCTGTGCTCAGCCTGAGGATGCTGAGCACCCACAGGACACACAGCTCACAGAATATTCACAGAATGACCTGCAGAATATTCACAGGGTTGGAAGAGACCTTCAAGATCATCGAGTCCAGCCCAGCCCCAGCACCTCAACCAACCCCTGGCCCCCAGTGCCACATCCAGGCTGTGTTAAACACCCCCAGGGATGGGGACTCCACCCCCTCCCTGGGAAGCCGTTCCAGAATTTTATCACCCTTTCTGTAAAAATCTTTTTCCTAATATCCAACCTGTATTTCCCTTGACACATCTTGAGGCTGTGTGCTCTGGTTCTGTCAGTGCTGCCTGCAGACAGAGCCCAGCCCCAGCTGAGCACAGGCACCTTTCAGGAGCTGTGCAGATGCTGAGGGCACCCCTGAGTCTCCTTTTCTCCAGGCTGAGCACCCCCAGCTCCCTGTCTGCCTCAGGTGAGGGGAGCTCAGCTGCTTCCTGCCCTGCCTCAGGAGCAGGGGCTGCCCAGAGCTGTCCTCAGGCACAACCAGCCCCAGACCACCATGGCCCTGATCACCCCCTGGCACAGGGGGGGACTGCCACTGATTCCACACTCAGACATGGGGAGACATTGGAGGTTTGCCTAAACCTTGTATCAGGACAATAATTTGCTTTTCTGTGATTTTTCCAGAGCAAATTAACATATGTAATAAATGCAGAGCTGGCTCTTGATAGGAAATGAAACCCAGCTCTGTTTTGAAAACAGACCTTACAGCATGAGGCAGAATGAGGATCTCTGCTCAGGGTTTGTAACCCTCCTGCAGCAAAACAAATGATGTGCTCTTGACAGAATGGAAAGGTCCCTGGGGTGCTTGAGGGGCTGGTGAGGCTCTTGGAGACCTCAGCCCACCTGTCACTGGTACCCTGCACGGTGTCACTGCCTCAGCAATGCTTTCTACAACCCACACCCCTTCCCTGTGGTCCCTCTCAGCCTGCTCACCACAACCCTTCCCCTCCCACTGCACTGGGTCGCTTCAAACACCAACTCTCCCTGCTGCCAGTTGCCTGTTTGGGACAGGAGTTGGGATTTCAGGATGCAGAGCTGCCTGTCCCCTCTTCCCATCCCTGGGTGTTGCTCTGGAAACACCCTTGCTCCCTGCCAAGCCTGTGAATGGCAGCCCATAACCCAGAGCCTGGCTGCTCTCTCCTAGCAGCAGGGCCATTAGTATCACCCAAACCATTTTCAGTAGCCCTACACACTGGTCCCACTAAAATCAATTTATTGCCTGGAGTATTTGGCTCATAAAAGGGTAGTTTCCTTTTTTTTTTTCCCTTTTACCTTCATAACCAAGGTTATCTGCTCAAGAATGTAGAGAGTAAATGAGGTGGTTCAGCTTATGGATACAAATAGATCTTGCTTTTTTGACTTGCAAAATGAATTCCACTGTGACTTCGATAAAACTTAAGTATGCTAATGTTCAGTCAACCAGTTGTCTATTTATTTCTGTTTATGCCAGCATACCCATTAGCAACTTTTTCTTGTTTTCTTTTAGAATATTAAATGGTTCAAACATATTCTAAAAATTAGTTGATTAGCTTGTTAGGGCACATTTCCACTGCTAGTTCCTTCTGTAGCAAAAGAGAAAATGAAGGTAATTTTGTTTGCAAGGAACGTATGATTGGAAGCTGACTGTTGAAAGATGTGCCATGTCAATGTAATGAGGGAGTGTAATATCTTAGTTTGCATCAATATGGAAATAACTGTGCAGTTTGACAGACCTGATGCTAAAGGCAGCACCAGAGCACTCATTATGCATTCAGCCTCTGATTATGAAAAATAGTGTGTTTTCCTTTAAAGAGGAATACACATTATCAATCAAAACCATGCCAATTATTTCCAAAAGGGATCACAGCTAAACAGGCGTGGGGTCTCTTCAAATATAACTGCACCTGAGAAAACAGACAGATATCAAAGTACATGATAGTTTAATTTCCTGACAGTTGAATTAATTAGGCAATATAAACCCTGCTTCCTGATTGGCCTGAGCTTTGCTAGGCAGGCACCACGAGTTGTGATGACTTTCTTCACTAAGTTGCATCCCTGCTCAGGGGTTTGGTGTCCCTGGACCTGCTCAGGGGCTCCTGAACATGGGAATCAAAATGAACTGAGGTCACAGAGTGGCTCTTGAGGTCAAGAGCACACTTCACTTTTTCTGGCACATTTTTTTTTCTTGTTAACCCTTTTCCTGCTGTGCTGTTTGAAGCAATACTTGGTCTTTTGAACTCCATGAGATTCAGCTGGGTGAATGCCATGATATCTTCACTCCACAGGAGGTTAAAACCATTGCTCCAGTCCTTTTGCCATCCACCCACTACCTCAGCCCTCTACACACACAACACTCTTCCTTTGGGCTCTTTAGTTTGTCTCAGAGCCCAAAGTACTATTTTAACTCATGGCCTGCAGGGGTTTCTGGCTGAGTTTGATCTCCCTTGTGTTATTTTTCAGCAAATGACTTCTTTAAAATGCAGAATCAGGCTGCATTCAACTACCTTAACAGAATGATCATGGGGCTGTTATTAAGTGTAAAAAGAAAGATAAGAGGATAATTGCAAAGTCACCAAACAACATATATGAACACAGATAGTTATATGGAATAAACAGTACTAGCAAGGAGTGGCAGGGCTGCTAAGGTCTTTTTCTTATTTAGCTGTTGGCTTTCTGTGCTTTGTGCAGGGGGAGTTCAGAGAGCAGAGCCCAAGGATGTGCCACTAGCACTCACATGAGGCATCTTGCAAGGCAGAGGCACTGCCAGACTTCAGAGGGTTCAGCGTGGAGCAAGCAGTTCCACACAAATCAGAAACTTCCCCGGCTTTTCTCCCTGCTCCATTTTTCATTCCATCAGCTTGTCCCCAAAGAGAAGGCTAAATGAAAGCTGTGTTGTTGTAAATAGGGAAAGTCAGTTGATCATGTAGGATTTCAGGCTGCTTTTGCATTTGAAGGTCTCTAATGTCAAGTTGTCTGTAATTTGTAGTGAACCAGAAGCAAAATACTGCTGTGCTGTCACCGGAGTGTCAATGACTTCTCTGCAAAACTGAATCTCTGTGACATTTACACATCCTAAGGACCTGTCTGAGCTTTGCATTCCACTGAGATGATGCAGGAATAACAGTTTCTTCAGGCTTCAAATTGAAGCTCTTCTGGCATTTTGCAGCTATAGCAAGGGGGAAAAAAATGGTAACTTGTAACTGACCTTCTGTTCTGCTCCTTGAGAACTGCACAGGCTTCAGAGGCATGTATGGGACTCGAAGCACTGCAGTTGTACTGGAGGTATATAAATTGCTGTAGAATTAAAGCCTAACTGGCTCTGGTGGCTGTATTTTCACCAATCATTTGAAGGGAATATGGGTGTAGAAATGCAAAGCTCAGTGCTGGTTTTCTCAGCCACGGGAAACCAAGCAGATGTACTATTTCTTTGTTAGCAAGGTACAAATAAACATAAACTTAAGGAATCAGGAATGTAAATCTTGACTCTCCATAGGAAATCTTACTGAGAAAGCCCAGTAAAATTAGTTCAGAACTGGACTACACAGATTTGTTTAAAGAAAACAAAGAGATCCTGGTTTATATGTCTCATAGGAAAGAATACACAAAATAAACTAAAAGGTTCAATAAATACCATTCTATGATTTTTTGGCCTGAAAATGAATGTTGTACTTTTTTTTTCTTTCTTTTTTTTTTTTTTTTTTTTTGGTTGAGAGACTGAGGAACTCTTCTCATCATCAGCTGTTGTCCATAGATGTACCTGTTTTAAGTGTTCCCCCACCACCACAGTCCATCTTGATCCTTTGCCATTCAACCAAGTTGCAGTCATTTAGAGTACTTATGTATTGCAATAGTTTCTATGACAACAGATGATGGTGATGTTAAGAGTAAAGAATTTTAAGTTGGGTCTATGAATAGGGAGATAAAGGCACTGAACTGCAGAGGGAAAGCTTTGCTTCCAAACACTCAGCTTAAATATCTCCTCTATTAATATTTACCAGCAAATGAGGACAATTGTACGAAAAGCAAATGCACTCAGAGTCGAGGTTTAAAGCGAGGAAATCTTTTCCTAAGAATCGTTATTCTGTGGATTTGGTGAGTTCCTGAGCATCCCAGGGTTTTGGGGAGCAGGATTCAGCCCGGCAGCCGCTGGCCCGCTGGGTTCCGTCGGGAGGAAGGTGGGAATGCTCCGAGCCCACATCTCACCCTGCGTGGGACTCAGCAGCTGAGTGTTGCTGCCAAGCCCTCTCAAACACAAAAATACTACGCTGCTGAGTGATGATAGCTCCGAAGCCTGGCGATTAGGACTCCTTCACTTGCAGAAAAACTTCCTACCAACACCTGGGGAGGAAACACTTCTCCCCCAGCTCTCCTGCAGGCCCCCGTGCAAAACCCACTCGCCCCGTGGCTTTCAGAGCCACGCTCCTGCCATTAATCCATTTTTTCTCCTGGCTGTGTTATCTCCACACAAAGCTGCACTTCAGCTTGCTGGGGTCAGGACAGGCTCTTCATCTTCGGGCAGTGCTGAGCAGAAAAGAGCTTTGCCCTTCAGCTGGGGGCCAATATCTGATCATACGATGCAAAGAACTCGCCAGGAAAAGTCTTCCCCGGTGGTTAGCAAATGTCAGGATACAATCGGATATCTACTGCACTAGTTTAGGTTGCATAATTAATTCAGTATTATTTGGACATGGATAATAAAACCTGCTTACCTACAGTGGTCCAAAAAGGCCATTAGGAACCCACAGTTAAGAAAGCTTAAAGTTCCTGCCAATCCCAATGGCAGCTGCAGGGAGAGAGCGAGGAGCAGATCCACTTTTGTGGCCAAATTTGCTGTAATCAGGAACCAGCAGCAGCACATCCTGCCAGGCCTAATGACGGGAGGTGCTCAGCTCCCCGGCCCAAATCCTGCTGGGAGCAGAGGCTGCAGAGTAATGCACTGCCCTGGGGGTGACAGGGGTGATGGGCTGTGGGACTGCAGGGGTGACACAGGGAACAATGCTTTGTCCTGGAGAGGGGACACTGCTCCCAGCCTTGCCTCCAAATCTGTTCCCCCTCGGTGCAAAACCATGAAGGCACCACTGATTCACCCACCAAGCTTACCACTGTAGCCAACCCCAGCCTCTTTTATCAATTCTGGCCTGTGTGTAAGAGAATAAATCCAAACCCTTATTTTCAACAGCTGTCGAGTACTGTTGCTGTTCTGGCCTCCCACTCTGCTCACAAGCAGAAAAAAATTTATGGACAGAAGGATTTCTTTGAAAGCAAAACTAGACGAGTCCAGTTCTGTTATGGGCTAATCTGGGCAAAAGCATGTGCCAGCTCTTGTAACCTTCTCATGCCTGCACTTTGTTTTCCACTAAATGTCAGCTCTGATAGACTAGCCTGCTCATCTGAAAGGGCAGGTTTTTGCTACAATAAAAACAAACCTAGTTAAAAAGATAGACAGTACCTCAATAAAAAAATGCCACGGACGCATGAAATGTTCAGGCTTAATTGGTATGGCTGCACTGCACCGGTTCCTTGCTGGCATATGCTAGCAGAGTGTATTTGTTGTCAGGGGATTTTCAAGGTTATAAAGCATCTTAAAGGTGTTGGGGAGTGTGTAAATTAAGCTGCTACAGGTAGGTAATGTTCCCATGATGTCAGGACTAAATATGCTGGCGCCTCCAGGTAAGAATTTACCACGGTCTGGAGTACACGCTGGGGCCGGATCCTCAGTTAAGGTAAATCCTGCTGGCTCCCCTGGTTCTGCTGCAGCAATTCACACTCCCTGCAGTTTGGATGCAGAGATCCAGCCTTGCCACCTAATGTCTAGAGCACTCCAAGGCACAGAAAAGTTAGAAATTAAAAACCCCACCCTCGGTAGCTGAGATTTTTGGCTGGATGCTGCTTCTCTGGAGGGATGTGATGCCTCGCTGGGTGCCAGCTCATTTCCTTGGAGCTGGGGAGAGAGGGATTTTGGCAGCACAGGCTGCCCCAGCACAGCCCCACCTGGGAGCCAGGCAGCAAATTAACATCGTTTCTGTTGCAATAAATTGTCATCAAGGGGAAGGCGGACATTTAAATGGCACATTATTTACTGGACTGGGGAATGAGGAAGCTGGAGGAAAGGGGAGCCTTATTCAGTCATTTTGGAAGGGATGGATGAAATGGCAGGAGCCTTCAATTTTATCACTGGAGGTGTAAAGGAAGGAAAATACATGCAGCTCTGTCATGATTGTGACACAAGAATGACACACTAGCACACAATGTTTCAGTATCTGACCAGGAACAGGAAAAGATTCTTTATTTTTCAGACCTTTATCCAAAAGTGACAGTGGATTGGAGGATGGCATTGCCACCTTTCCAACCACACTGGTCAGACTAACAGTCCATAAAACTTCTCCTCCTACATAGAAGAATGTAAACAATCATTATTTACATGAAAGTGTGTGAGAAACTCCATTACAAGAATATAAACATCAGAAAGCTTAGAAAATCTCAGAAAAACCAAGACAACACAGCTCCACACTGCAAGTCCTGTCCCTCCCAGGAAGGGTGGCACTCACCCAATCTCTTTATCTTGCTGGTGAAGTCTCAAGCATCTGCCTCTTCCCTGTCCCCTCCCCATCTCTGCACAGCTCCCATGAGCTGATGTGTCACCGTCCCCTTGAATCAGCCCCAGGTGCCTCTCCCCCTGCCCCAGACCAGCCTGAGCTGCAGCACAGCCCCCCAGAGCTCCCCACCCACCCTCCAAGGGCTGCAGGTGAGGGCTCCAAAGGGCTGGACCAGCAAGGCTCTCCCTGGCAGGGACACTGCAGGAGAGCATTCCTGATTCCAGCTCACTTATTCCCTCTGGGCTCTCTCTGTAAGAAGAGCTTCCGGAAAAGTATTTAGGGAAATCTTGTAAGCATTAGCAGCATGATGGAGCTCTGCAGCCCTCCTGTAAATGTTATTCTGGGTTAAAAGCTTTGGAGGAGTATGTTATAAACATGAGTAGGTCTGTGGGGGTTGTTAACTCTCCCTTTGCCAAGGTAACCTCCCTATTCCTGAGCCAGGGAAGGCTGTGGAATGAAGCAGAGCCATGTTGGTGTGCTGGCACTCCTGGCACTTTGGAGGCTGATGTGAACCATGGGGGAGCACAGCACACAGGAGCTGGTCAGGTATGTGCTCCTTCCCACCTAAGGAGTTGCTGTTCCAGCATGGTGCCAACCCCAACAGCAGCCCTGGTGAATGCCAGGGCAGCAGCACCTGGGTGGAGGTGCCAGTGCCTGCCAAGATGTGTCCAGACTGCCCAGACTGCCCCTCCAAACCCCTCTGCTGCCCTGTCCATGGTGTTTCATGCCATGCTTCCTACCAACAGCCAGTGAGCCTCTGCTGTGGTGGTGAGAAGCTCCCCCCAGCCCCGACATGGAGCACCCTCCCTCATGGAGAACCCAGAGTCACTGACCCCAGGGCTCTGGGCCAGGCACAGTGACCCAAACCAGGCTGATTTTAAGGTGGATTTGTAAGATCTCCCCAGAACAGGGTACACTGTCAGTGCAGAGCCAGACTGGGCACTGCTCACCTGGAACACAGGCTGGAGAGCTGGGGGTGTCCAGCCTGGAGATGAGAAAGCTCCAGAGAGATTCTTCCAGAGCTTAAAGGAGCTCCAAGGGAGCTGGAGAGGGACTTGGGACACGGGCATGGAGGGTCAGGACAAAGGGGAATGGCTTCCCAGTGCCATAGGGCAGGGGTGGACAGGATATTGGGAAGGAATTCTTCCCTGTGAGGGTGGGGAGGCCCTGGCACAGGGGCCCAAGAGAAGCTGTGGCTGTCCCTGGATCCCTGGAAGTATCCAAGGCCAGGCTGGATGGGGCTTGGAGCAGCCTGGGAGGATGGAAGGTGTCCCTGCCCATGGCAGGGGGTAGAGCTGGATGATCTTTATGGCCCCTTCCAACCCAGCCTGCTCTGTGACTCTGATACATGCATGGACACCTGAAAATAGCACAGGGAGGACAACCCTTAGGAAATACAAATACTGAAGAAGGAGAAGAAGAACAGCATCCAAACTCTTCCAGGTTGCACCTGGCTGCTGTTCATGCCTATTAGGAGGACATTCCCTGTGGGAAACTTGGCTCTGAGAGTAGCTCAGAGCAGACCTTAAATGCATGCCCATGGCAGATGAGGTGCAGGCAGCACTGCCATCCCCAGAGCGTGGGCATGGGGCTGGTTTCAGGCAGGAGGGATGCAACCACCTGCAATTCCTCCTTAGGGATGGGGGCCTGGCTCAGCTGCTCCTCTGGGGAGGTCTGGAAGGCACTGAGCAGCACAGACACGAATTCTTCTCCTCTGGTGTGGCAGAGCCAGGCAGCCTGGGGAGGGGGACAGTCCCCAGAGCATCCCAAGAGCACAGTGCTGGGGACAGCAGGGACAGCAGCCTTGGGAGGGGCTGCAGTGCCTCGTGTGCTGCTGCCACGTCTTCTTCCTGCTCGGGGGAACAAATTACCCTCATCCTTCTAACATTAGCAGCCATTTCCATAAGCAATTAACCTCTGCTGTTACACCATCAAGCATCTGAAAAAGGTGTTGTGACACAGTTATTAAAGGATGGAAGGACTGGGTGCCTGGCATACATAATAGAGGGTGGCCTTGCTTTCCAACTCCAATTTCTGAACTTTCAATTTCTGAAAAAGTGAAAACTTTACCAAACAGAAATATTTCACATTGTTTCGGGAAGGATTTGTTCTAGGTTTGTAATTTAAGTTTTGGGGTTTATTAATTTGATTTGAAAGACTTATTGTTCAACAAAGCAAATGACTACAGAAATTGTTTTCCATATCTGTCACATTTTTTTAAAAA
>VZRH01002022.1:219800-233467 GCA_013397555.1 Urocynchramus pylzowi
ACTTTTTTAATTTTCCCCCATTAAACTGATGAGTCCTGGTTGAGAACCAAACAGCCCTGGATTTACTGCTCCCCACTGGAGATGTGTGAACCTCACTGAGATCCTCAGCCTTGCTAAACCTTCCTTGGCTATTCTGGCCTCCCAAGGCCTCCCAGCAGTGCCACAACACAGGGGAGTTTTAAGAGAAAACTGCAGGTTAATCACTTTCCTGGTAATATGAGCAAGAGAAGACTATTCAGCTGGAAAACAGGGGGGAAAAAAGGCCATTTCTTTGTAAAGGACTGTGTAGCTTTCCTTTATATGCTGCTTTTTGTTCTCAGCCAAGAGGCTTCAGCCCTTCTGGGCTGGGGAAAGCCTGTGAAACCCCCAAACTGTAACATCTTGTAAAATGCAAGAAGTGTCCACGGATGTATATTTGTCTAATGTTTATTTTTATAATCTACATTTTTTAATCCATATTTTTATAATGCTTAAACCTGCTAGGGATTTCACCTGCAGCTGGAATCCCAGAATGCCAGACTGTTTTGGGTTGGGAGGGACCTTTAAAGCTCATCCCATCCCACCCCCTGCCATGGCAGGGACACCTTCCACTGTCCCAGGTTGCTCCAAACCCATCCAGCCTGGCCTTGGGCACTTGCAGGGCTGGGGCAGGATTTGTGTGCTTGCTCTACAGACAATTTCCTCTCTCAAAACTCCGTTGCTCCATCCATGCCCACGGAAGTTTTCTCTCCAAATCCCTGTGGAGCAGAAAGCACCAGGGCTGCCCCAGCCAGGCTGCCAAGGCGTGTGGAGTCTCTCTGCTCTTGCAGCACCACTGGGACTGCCTCTGTAGGAATCAACATCTTCCACCAACATCTGGTTTTATGGCAAAAAACATCAGAAATATTCAGTGGAGTGAATGGTAGAAGAGGGAGCTTTGCCCAAATAGCTCTACAGGGTTTTTTTCCTTCCTGATTTCCCTTTTTGTACCACAATGAGCCTGTATGGTTTTATGTCCCATTTTTGCAGTGAGGGTGACTTGACAAGGAAGGGTTAGGCCAACAACAGCCATACCTTTTTTTTTTTTTTTTTTAATATATTTAGGAAACAACACTGACACTTTTTATTTAAAGATCAAAGCAAGGCAAACACCATGACTCCAAACATCTTCCCTTTTTTTTTCCCATAAAGGAATGCTATGGAGTTTACTAGTGGTGCCCCTAATGAGGTAACTTCAGCCCCAATTTCACATTATTAGCACTCTGTCTAGGAGAAGCTGATGATCTTTGGCCACTGTAAAACATGATTCCCAGGCCAGGTGTTGGGCTCTCAGCCAAAATGCTCTGTTTTTCCCAACACTGCACTACAAAGGGCCTCAATGATGATAGGAAAGATATACTTCCTTTAGGGATCAGAGATAATTAACTCTTTATAGTTGCTCTTTTATTATTACTGAACCCATGCCAAACTTTTGCATTGCTTTACCTAATAAAAGTACCTCCTGCACTGCTGGTAGTATCCAAATTACTTTTTTCATTTGTTAACAGTCAGGCCTTTAACTGCTTTTTGAACTTCTTTGTTGTAAAAAAACTCTCCAAATTAGTCATTCCTGAGCATTTACACTGCACGCTTCTTCACAGTTTCCAAACTTTGTAACATAATTGTTCTTACCAAAAGGGAGGAATTTAGAAAATAGACAAAGAAGTCAAAATAACAACAGCATATATTTCGTACAGCCACCTAAGGACTGTATTTAAGGTGCTATGTGCTATTGTGCTGCCACAGCACTGAATTATTAGATTTATAAGTTCATTAATAATAATATCAGTGCTCATTTGCAAATCTCCAAGAGCAGCATGAAACGGGGCAGTACCATCATCACCCCAGCTTTGCAGATGGGGAAGAGAGAGGGAAGAAATAACTTTCCAGGTGCTGGAAGAGCAGCATTGGAAGGAGCTGCCCAGGGAGGTGGTGGAGCCCTCATCCCTGGAGGGGTTTGAGGAATGACTGAATGTGGGGTGGTTGACAAGGTGGGGATTGGGCACAGCTTGGACTGGATGATCTCAGAGGTTTTTTCCAACCTGGAATAGTTCTGTGATTCTGTGACTTTACTCATCCCCAGGAGTGGGACTGTGCCTCAGGGCCAATGCCATGGGCTAGATCTGCTCATTCCCACACTAGAGACTGATAGAGCTGCCACGTCTCTCCCCACCCCGTGGTGACAGAGACATTTGGGGTTGGGATTCGTAAGGAGAAACATGCATAAGATATCAATTAGTCCATGGGAGCTCCTGGGGTTCCCTGTGCTGAGATGCAGAGGAACCACCATCCCCTGGCCAGCCCCTGGGCTGCAGTTCTGGCTTTCCTCCCAGCCTTGCAGAGGCAGGGCACATCCCTCACCCTGGCTCGCTGCCTGTGCTGGAGTATCTGCCATGGGGACAGCATTCCTGCTGTTGGGAATACCTGCTCTCCTCAGAAAAAGAAAGGAATGTGTTCTGAGAATCACTGCATGTTGGATCAATACCCGTTCTGCTCCTCAAGTTGGCATTTCCAGGGGGTTATTTATCAACAGCCTCAGAGTTCTCAACTGAAGAGCAGATTGCTCAGTTTATACCCTGCAACCAGGTGAATAAAGATTTGCAGATTTGCCACTCAATCTGAATACACTTGGAAATGAAGAGAGAGGAAAATAGATAAGTAATATTCACTGCCTTTGGGATTTGCTTTCCTTTTGAAGCTGCATCTGAACACAGACTAAAAACATAATCTTCCCAGATCCAGGCTCCAGGATTTTAATCTGGATTTCTGGCTGATAGCAATTAAAAGCTGACAGCACAGAAGTATTTTATTTAAAAGAATGATTGGCCTAATGGTATTCAACTGAAGCATGGCCTCCAGATTGGAGCTGGTCACATGTACAAAGTGTGGGGAATAGCTGAGTTACCCAAGATCACAAAGGGAGTTAATAGAACTGGGATTCACATTCAACGTCTTTTTCATTATCGGCTCTTTGTTCTACCCATTAGTATACACTGACTCCCTTTGGTAAGATCCTTTGTATTTCCAACTTATCAGGGTCTCATAAATGAAAGCCATGTGCTTTTATCTACTCATTCCCTTTAATAAGTGTCACAAACATTCTGTGTGATTGATTAACTGGTAACAAGAAAGAGACAAAATAGGAATATGCATATTAGCATATTTTTCTTTGCTCAAAGAAATGCATTTTATACTTACGTGGCACTTATAATATATCAAGCTGCCAAAAGTTTTAAACAAAGGAGGAACTGAATTACAGTACAAAACACAGTGACAAGGCCAGATTTATCCTTGGTGTAACTCATGGTGACAGCAGAGTTAACCCAGAGATGAAATAGGCTCACCGCGTGTACATGAAACACCCCAGTAAGCTCAGAGGGATGTTCACAGATTTTGCAGCCAGAAGAGGCTGTTAGGATCGTATCATCTGACTTCCTGCAGAAACAGGCTGAGAAGATTTCACCCATTACACCCAGCTGATGGGCTGCAAGATTGCATTCCCTTCCCGTTGGCAGGGGAGTTGTTTGGAACCGCTGTGGGAAGATGCTCTGTGTGCCCTGGAAGGGCTGAGCATCCTGCCCTCGCCCCCCATGGCAGTGGGAGGCTTTGCTCACTCTGTTCATGCTGCATTTGGCTCTGTAGGGACTGGAGATGGAGGCTGAAAGGCCTCATTGCACCCAGCTTGGAGGGTTTGTGCCTGTGCTGCTCCTCTCTGCAGTGGGGTGAACCCAGGCTGGGGTGGGAAGCACTGAGAGCAGCTGGGGGGTGAATTCACCTGTTCTAGGCTCATGCAGAGGTAGAGAAGGGCCCTGGCAGTGGTTAGCATTGCTATCCTAAAAACCAATTGATCCCAAGGAATGATACCTCTGTGGCAGCCACAGCACAAGAACAGATTAACCACGAGTGCTGACACTCAGGCCTGTGTGAGATTTACTGTTATATGCCAGAAGGAATAAACTCTGTATGAGTGCATTTACTGAAATTCCTCCTCTGCACATCTTTGGAGGCCAGTCTCAACCTGAACTGTAAGATTTCTCTAACATTTTACCATCTATAACTCCTTGAGTGTGTTGGTGTCTTACCTCAAACACTCCCTGCTCCCTGTTCTCCAGACAGCACCTTCCATCACATCAGTGCTGTTATCAGTGATGATGCCCAGTCAGTGCATTCCTACTGATCATTTCACACAAGAACCCCACATTTCTTACTTAGTGATAAATTAAGTTTTGTAAAAGTCCTGTGAGGTGCTACATGATCTCTGAATTACGATGGGAGGCTGAGCCATGGAGCAGACTTAGTGACATTTTTACTTTTTGCAAAGCTAGACCAAGAGCTAGAACCTCACCTTGCATCTTTGAAGGCTTTTTTTGGACCAGAGGATGTGTCTCCCTCCCATACAGAACTACCCTGGTTGATTTCCCACCCTGCTGCTTAAATGCAGCTGAAGAACAAGTCAGCCTCTTCCCTTATGCTGCAGTTTCTTTTTACAAAGTACCACACAAGCACAAATCCATTAGGATTCATCCCATCTATGCATTTCCTGACATAACCTGCCCTTTTTACCTCCTGAACTCTGATCCTGAACCCAGGGCTGTGCTAAGCCTGAGGAGATCTCTGGGATAATTCTGCTCTGCACTCCCAGCTCTGGCATCTTATCTCACAGCCAGTTGTTTGGAGGGACAGGCACATTTGCAAGATTATCTTTTGGCTTGTGGCAGCAGAAATCAGAAACAGATTATTTGAAATGAGCAGCTCCTACCATTTTATCTCCAGGCCAGGTGGACATGGATGACCCAGAAGGATATATTTAGCAGGGAACACTTCAGACCAGGGTGCATGTGTGTATCCAGTTACTAACTGTTAATCATGTCTCCTTCCCCTAAATTGGCCAGCCCGGAGGACACCTGGCAATTCTGGAACATTCCTCTTAGATTACTAATATCAATATTAAGTGAAAGAGCTTGAGGAATGTCACATTAGTTGCTGATGGCTCCCTTCCGCCATGCTTCTGGCCAGCAGGCTTTGGCAGATGTGGCTCCATTCTGTCCAAATGCAGTCCAGGGTTTAAGAATGTGCTCACTTTCCTGGGACCATCTGTTTGCTTTTCTGCTGAAGGAACTCCAGCCTCTTTGGCAACCTTCATGTATTGTACTCCATAAATCCTGACATGTAGCAAATTTTTTTGGCAGATCTTGAATCTGAATGTCATCCAAATTGTTCATTATTGATATTAAAACCGATTTGTGCATCACCAACCATTAAAGGAATGCACTAAATATCTCCACGAACGAGAAACCGAGTAGTCCATCAGAATTCATTTATCAGCAGCAATGTTAAAACGGAAGAAGAGCTCCAGGGCTTTTCCTGCTATTGCAGAAGCCCACATCTAAGAGCAGCTGCAGGACCCAAAAGGTACAAAGATCCAATGTACAAGATAAAAAAGTCAAAAGGAAGGTGCCCAAGGATTACCTGATATGGTCCAACATGTGCTGTCTGGAGCAGGGAGTAGAACCTTGCACCTATTCCTTACTCCACAGATCCAGTGTGACCACAGCAAGGTCTCTTCAACCTCCATGGGTTTGACATCCTCTTCAAGTCATCATCTATACTGCAGGATCTTCAAGGCATCATTGTAAAAATTAATTTTCAGGATTAGTTGAAGTAAAAGGAAGAAATAATGGGAGACTAGCTCCATATTTTAGGCATGCATCAGGAATTTCTCCCATTTGCATTTAACTTTGTGTTTCGTTTGTAACTCTTTGTAAAATAGTGACTATTATGTTTAGTTTGTAACTATTGTAAAATAGTGACTGTGAATTTTTTTACTGTACTCTGATGTCCAGAATGGGCATCTGTAGCATGACAAACTATAATGAAATTTCAAAGTGAATTTCTATAAAAATAATGATGTGTACTTTCTGTGTAGAGTGTATACCCACGTTATCCTTAATTAAAAATGAATAATTTTCTAGATAAGGAAATTGATGTAAAATTAAGTTTACCAGACCTATTTTTAAGGTCTCATTTCCACTGGAGTTTTGCATAAGGGCTGTGAGGTTATTGGGCTCCAGTTGTTTCCAGTGTTTCAGTTGTCAGCATTCAGACTCCATATTTCACATGATTTTTCATAAAAAACTTGCAGAAGCTTTGGAAAAATCTTAACTTGATCTTCCATATAGAAAGAACTAATTTCTTATTAAAATATATTTTAAACTAAAATCTATAGTTAGCCACTGTAACAATCTATCCTGACACACCATATTGAGAGCAAGGATTCTGTTGACATTTCTTCATCTTTCCTGCTCCAACAACTATTAAATGAAGTTTTTCCCCTTTATAGTTGGACACAAATGACAAAAAGTAGAAATCAGACAACTGTTTCACTGGCACTTAGACTGTACAGTCCCAGAGCAGTAGCTAGATCCAAACCCAAGGGTTGGCTCCAGAAGGAGCATCACCATTCTGCTTCCTTTGTCTTTTTTCTTTGCAAGAGGTGGCTCAGATATGTCTCATTTTTAGAGAAGCTTCTCTCCATGAACTAAGTGGGTTGTGGAAAGGTGGGAATCAGTCTCTTTTCTCAGGTAACAAGTGATAGGATGAGAGGAAATGGCCTCAACATGTGCCAGGGGAGGTTTGGGTTGAGCATTAACAAAAATTTCTTCACCAAAAGGGTTGTGCAGCCCAAGGCAGTGGTGAAATCACAGTTCCTGAAGGGAGTTAAAAGCTGTGTGGCTGTGGCACGTGGGGACATGGGTTAGTGGTGGCCTTGGCAGTGGTGGGGAATGGTTGGACTCAATGATCTCAAAGCTCTTCTCCAATCTAAAGGATTCTGTGACTCCTTCTCTCTATGTGGAGTGAACATGCAGCCTCGACATCATGCTAAACTTTTGAACTTTTCCTATATATTCTCCAGACACTCTTGCAGATCCTTCCCCAGTTAATTTAATGCTGCTGAAAGGCTGCAGATTGATAGCTCAGGAGACCAAAGCCTGTAGTTACAAGCAGGTAATTATTCAGTAGGATAAATGCTTCCTCCCAGCACCCCGTCACGGTGACTCCAGCTCAGGGGCAGCCAGACCAGGGCTGGGATGGGGGCACTGCCTCTGCTACAGCTCCAAAATTGATCTCTTTGCCCACTTCAGAGCCAGTCACAGGCCTAGCATGGATTTTAGGATGAAGCTATCTCTCCACTGGAAAATGGAGGGAGGGTGCCAACACTGATAGATCTCTCTAGTACCAAGCTGGCTCCGTCACAAGCGGCACGCGGCGATTTCAGTGAGCAGCCTCCCAGCCTCGAGCCAGGGCACAAGGGTTGGAGGAAATGTGTTAACAATATCACCCAGGGTGACAAAGGAACTGTACTTTTAATCAGCTCTGCTCCTTGAGGTGATGGCTCTCTCCTGCTCTGCTCCTCCTAGCACAGCACAGAGTAGGGGAAAGCACTTCACTGGCTCTGGGGGGTTTCATTTCCTTATCTAGACGGGTGGTTTTTATCATTGCTGTTCTTCTGGTTTGTCTCACTTTCATCAAACTGCTGGGCCTATTAAATGAACAGAGGATCACTCCATATATTTCAGTTGGGATTAAAACCCCTGCTCTGATATCCTGCTTTTTGCTATCACAACCTCTTCTCCTCTCCACTTGGCCATGTCACCCTGCAGGGGCTGACACTCAGTCAACAGCTCCTGCTTTCCTCTGCATTGGAGTGCAAATCCTCTTGTACCTTGTGCAGTCCTAGCAATGTGAATCTGTACAAACTAATGCAGTGGGAAGAGAGATGACAACTGCAATGGATCAGTTAATAACTGAGATAAAAGTCTGTCCTTAAGGTGAGGTTCTGCTCCTGGTCAATCATTACTGCCTGAAACCTCCTGGCTTTGCTGGGACAGGGATTGCCCAGGGTAGGGCACGAGGAGCTGGGCACTCCTTTGCATATTTATGGGAATCTACTACTGCATGAACTGGCAACTTTGCTATCAATCCTATTCCATCTGTCCTTATTAAACGCTCATGTAACCCAGGGTTGTATAACTGGCTGAGAGGACACCCTTGTAGGTGTCAGGAAATCTGTATTCTATTCCCTGTACCATGTTGGATCATGGATTCTCCATGGCTTTGGATTTCCATATGTAAATGTGGGATACTATCTCCTATCCTGTTCCTGGAATTTATGGAGCTTAATGGATGAGAAGTTATACCTAATTAAGAACAAGTGATTGGTATGAAGAAGCTAAGGGGCTGGCTCTGATTTGTGCCCTGGTGCTCAGACATGATCTCTACCCCAACTATTTCTGCTAAAACACCAATGTTCCAGCAGAGCTGGTAACATCCCCAGTCCCAGGTATAATATCTTTGCAAGTCACTACATAATGCTGTGGCAGATAATTCTGACAGCCATCTCCCACAGGAAATAACAGCAATCAGAAACCCAACCACCTTCCAGTGAAGGTACAAGATGTACTCCTGAACTTGCCTCCTCAGTCATCAGGGCTCAGCAGTGTGCATTAGGAACAGAAACAAACCCTTTCCAAATAAAACACCAGGCTGCTTCCACTGGGGAGGACAGGAGAAAGAAAGCATCTGAGGGATGTTACTCATCCCCTTTAATACCCTGCTCTGAAGTGCATCAATACACGGCGTGGGGGTGGCACAAGAAATGACACAGCCTCACGAGTCATGCAGGGCTTGGGGCAAATGCTGGTGGCCAGCTATGCTCCATTTCTTTGGAAAAATGGAGCCAATAAACACTGACTGCCCTGCAAAGACTGCAACTTGTTTCTTAGGAGCAGAGCTGCCACTGAATGTGCACCAGCTGGTAGGAAAATCTTTGCAGTTCAATAGCACCTTCTATCTGCAAGACTCTGCGAAAATAATAATAATAATTGCTCTGCTCTCTCTGGTGGAACATAATAATGAAATGGAAAACAGATTATTTTTTTTGCCTGTAGGACATTAAAATAATTGATTTAGGACTATAATTTTTAATAGTAGGACTGTGGAAGTCCTAAAACTCCCTACAGCTGGGAGCATATTCCAATGGAAAGATGACTCAGTGCTGCTCATTCTTATTCTACTTACTCTTGTTCACCAAACATCCTGTGCTGGCCACAGTTACAGAGCAGATTTGAGGACATGGGGCTGTGGGAATCCTTGGTCTGAAGTGACATGACAAATGTCATATCTTGATGAGATCTTTACAATCTTTAACTCGTTGGATCTTTAATGTGTTGGATTCATTAGGAAACTGACGTGTTGGAATAGGATAAGCAGTGGCCCTTGTCATGTCAGTGCCCACTGACAAACACAGGAACCACATATAAGTGACAGCTGGTGGCATTTTCAGGAGGCCTCTCTCCTCTGCAAGAAGGATTTCAGTGTACCAGGTGAAAACACTCAGAAGGGTAAAACTATTCTCACGATCAGGGCCAGCCACTCCTGCTCTTTTATTTCAAGCATTTGGATGTTCTTTCCTCCAGCTCTACTGAATTTATAAATATTTGTAGTGGTTCAGACGTTGGAGTGGAATAAGATGATCTTACTTTAGAAGCGTTAAATGTATTTCCTCACAAAACAACTGTCACTCTGTGACAACAACACGTGACCTTTTGATGGCTGCAATACCAGTCTGAAAGGGCTGGCAGGGGAGGCTGGAATGAGATGACTTTTAGGGACCCTTCCAACCCAAACCATCCTCGTGATGATTCTTTGTCTCTTACATATTCATTGAAAACTTGGGCTGAAGTCACACACCTCTACCTCAGCAGCCACTTCAGGTGACCCTAAAGAACCACAAACTGTTATCTCTACAGATGTTCCACAACTGGAAGATTGTTTGATCAAAGCTAGCATGGGTTTTAATTAATTCAGCAAATATTGAATCCACTAACAACTGTTGCTTAGAAAGTAAATTCCATGGGGCAGGGATAGATGGGCTCTCTGAGTATTACACAAAACATATTGATCATATCAATAGCAAACAGGGACCTAGAATGTCAGTCACTGAATATAGATAGAATTCAGCAAGTTCTTTTTATCTGAGGGTGAAACTCCCACTGTACCAGCTGATTTCAACAGAGCCACTTGCCAGCTCAAATCAAGTCAAGTATTTTGGAAATAAATTCTGAACCAGTTAAAAGCAAGGCCTGAGAATTGAGGTGCAGCTGAGTGATCCCACTCATAGCATTTGGAGAGGGGAAATTTTGATTTGTGTGACAATTCATTGATTTACAAGGTGGAGTTCTCATGGGATGGCAGGGCAGAAATCCAATTCTATTGGAGCTGGAAAAGGCCAGGGAGGATTTGGGTGTATCAAAAGTAAACTCAAGATATTAATAATATTGCTATGTGTTAATTTTATCCCAGGAATCATAGAATCATAAATTGCCTGGCATGGAAGGTGATTAAAAATTATCTCACTCCCTGCCATGGAGGGACACAACTTTCCACTATCCCAGGTTGCTCCAAGCCCTGTCCAGCCTGGCCCTGGACACTTCCAGGGGCAAGACATCCACAACAAATAGTTACAAACTGAACATAAAGTTAAATGCAAATGGGTGCAATTCCTGATGCATGCCTAAAATATGGAGCTAGTCTCCCATTATTTCTTCCTTTTACTTCAATTAATCCTGAAAATTAATTACTGCAAATGATTTGGTTAGTCAGAATAGACAAGTCAGATTATAAATAGATTTTTTTAAACAAGTTACATGAAACCATGATACAAAAGTTCGCCGTAATTAGCCCCCTACTAACAGTTAAATAGAAATTAAAGTAAGCCTGTTTTAGTTCTTTTATCAAAATGATCTAGTCCTTAGATTTTTATCACACTGGACCAGTGAGCCATATGTATAATGCTACCAAAAAATAAACCAGCACAAAATATTGACATGTGGGGAGCAGAGACAGGAGGGGGATTGAGCATTTCACCAGTATTTAGAGGAAAGCCCAATTCCTATTCCTAATTGCAAGGCAGGCACAGGAATGCTCTCCAGCCCAGGTGGCTCCTCCTGCCCTGCCCAGGAAAACCATCCCCTTGGATGGGATTTCAGAGCCAGCTCAGCTCAGGAGATTGGCCATGCTGTCAGCACTGCTGCATCCCCCAGGGAGAGCTCATCCTGCCAGACCCAACTGCAGGCACTCCCTGCTCCCTCCCAAGGAACGACAGCAGTTTTGTTTCCTTAAAAGCTTGGTGGGAGACAGCGCTGAGGTCTGGGAGCACTGGCAGCAGGGTTGCTGCTGGACAAGGCTGGCTGCTCCCTGTGCTGCCAGCAGCTCTCACAGCAGCAGAGGAGAACCACAAGTTTCTTTTCCAATCAAGCAGTCCATCACTATTTCACCTGTCTGGTTTGATGATTGACTGACACTCGGAGAGAGGCGCTGTAAAATCTTCTGGATTAACAGGAGAAGGGGTTTGCAGGACAGAGGAGGATTTTGCACAGATTAAATGCTGCTGATGCACCACTTCTGCTAGAGGTGTCTGAGGAGTATGGGAGGAAGGTGACAGGGACCTCCTGCTCTCCCAAACTGAGGGTCAACAGACTGCACCCAGGTGTTCTGGCTCAGCTGTGCAGCCCTCTCAGCTGCCACCCCTCCCTTCTCACCCTCCTTGCCCTACAGATTGAGCAAAGTGCTCTTGCAGAGTCCCCCAAAGCACCTTTCCCTCTCCTGGAAGCCCCACGAGCACCAGAACCTGGGGCTGGGTCCCTGGGGGTGGCTCTTCAGCTGGGAGACCCAGCCTGGGGTAGCACGATCCACCTGAACTCAGGGAAATTAAAACAAACTGAAAAGGAGGTGACAAGCTTCTAGTAGCATCATTTTTTTTTAAACACTACTCCATTTGGCAGGTTGGAGAGGGAATAGCATCTTCCAGGAGCTCTGCTTTATGGAGAACAACTGCATTATCCTGGAGGAGAGCTCCTGACAGGGCTGCAGCACTAGTGCTCTGCACAGAAAATAGCTTAATCCTATCATAATCTCCCTCCAATTTTGATGTATATTGTTCCAAAGATACAATTTTATTTGAAATTGAGTTTATTTCAGACTCTGAATTGTCAAATTTAATTTCAAGTGTTCTTATTGTAGGACAAAAATATATATACATATATATTTTTAGTGAGCAATTAGAATTGTAGTAAATAACCAGCACCGACTTTCTGCTCTGCAA
The DNA here is from genome assembly GCA_013397555.1 of Urocynchramus pylzowi. NCBI lineage: Eukaryota > Metazoa > Chordata > Aves > Passeriformes > Fringillidae > Urocynchramus > Urocynchramus pylzowi. The sequence continues at coordinate 231,982 of VZRH01002022.1, forward strand.
ATGTAACTGTTTCAAAGGCAGATACAGATCAAGAACTGACATTTATTCCCTCACTGTTACCCACACTTTAGACTTTTTCAAACGCTTTTATTCACTATTGCCTCTGGACCAGCATCATCAAAACATTAGGCTTGGAAAGATCATTCCTGTGGGGACTGCACTGCAGGAGTGCAGCTTTTCAGGCTGCCTGGATCAGTTCTGGATGGAAATCTCTGCACTGTCACTTCAGAGAACTCAGTCCAGCAGGTGGTTTATGATGCTGAGAAAGCTGTACTGCACGAAACAGGAATGTTGGAATTTGTTGGTAGGAACAAAGTTTAGTGTGGATCCATGCCAGGGAAGATGAGGTTTACGAGTCTAATACTCCTGGTGTGCACGAGACGTTATATCAGTGGTGAGAAATTCATTGCAATCATCTTCCTATTTCCATTTCTGCCTCCTTTTTGGTGACATAATAGTATAAAGAGGAAAGGTCACACCTTGATGCCAAGATGACTCATAACTTCAATACCAGAAGGAACAATTGACCCAAACAATCTTTGGCTGAAGCGTATTTCCAGCAGTGCTTTCGGTCTTGGTCCCAAGCCAAGCAAACAGAGAAATATCCACCTGAAGGATATTGCAAGATGCTCAGAGCCACCTGCCTGGGGAAGGAGGCTGGCACCTGGGGAAGGCCTCTGAGAAGCCAAGGCAGAGCTGACCAAGCTCCACATGGAATTGATTTCAGTGCAGATGACCCCTGAAAGGCAGGGGCTCCTCTGCAAGGTGCCTCTTGTTGCACTCACTGAAACCAGCCTGGAAGTAAAGTTATGGTGAATTTTAAAGTTATGATGAATTTTAAAGTTATGATGAATTTTAAAGTTATGATGAATTTCAGACTTTCTGTGCTGACAGGCACTGACCCCCAAGAGAGCTCTGCATTTGACCTGAGGCTGTAGAGAAGAACTGTATGATAGAACTGGGATTATGAGTGTGTAGTTTGAATAGAAGTGTGTAACATCACACAGTAGAAAACTTGGAGGGTTTAGAATATAGTAATACACATAAAAAAAGAGAAAAGTTTTAAAGCAGTAACTAATCCTTCTTCTTCACCTTCTTCTTCATAAGTTTAAATAGTATTATGTAGTTAGATTAAAAAATCCACATTACAAACCATAAATAGTTAGTTATTAGGTTGAAAATAAAAATAATTTAAGTATCATTTCTTAATTAAACAATTTATCCTTAAAAAAAACTTATAAAAAATAAAACTCCGTTTTTTAGTTTATTAGAGTAAAACACTATAAAACTCACAATCTGTAAGACCGTAATATTGTAATATAAACAAGAACCAATAAACATCTGAGTCCAAACAAAAAAGACCATCTCACACGTTTAATCTAAACCCTAAGAAAAAGAAATTTTAAAATTAATAAATATATAATTTATATATAAAAATATACATATTATATTATATATTTTATATTACATATTGTTTATTATATAT